>VZTV01076702.1:3195-19084 GCA_013400875.1 Anhinga rufa
GGAGGAGGAGGGGCGGGTGCTGATCTCTCCTCTCTGGTGACCAGCGACAGGACCCGAGGGAATGGCAGGAAGATGTGCCAGGGGAGGGTTAGGTTGGGTATTAGGCAAAGGTTCTTCCCCCAGCGGGTGGTGGAGCGCTGGAACAGGCTCCCCAGGGAGGCAGTCACGGCGCCAAGCCTGGCGCTGTTCAAGTAGCACTTGGACACCACCCTCAGAGATATGGTGTGAATTTGGGGCTGTCCTGTGCAGGGGCAGGAGTTGGACTTGATGATCCTTGTGGGTGCCTTCCAACTCAGAACATTCTATGATTCTCTGTGACTATAGTCTCCATTTGTCATGGCAAGTAAAGCAGCTGGTGCTGACCTAGGTCATTTTTGATGCCTTATTCAATTCCTGTGCAAGGCATTTTATATTGTACGCTGAGTTCTGGCCTAAGCAGATCCCAAGGACTTCCACTTCATAAAAACCAAGGCAGGCCTGACAACAAAGGTTTAATATGAAGTGCTACTACATGCTGTTTGCTGTTCTTCCATTCTAGCTTAGAAAAAGATGCCAACAGAATTATATCATCTAAGAAGCACTGAATTCTTAGCAGAAGATAGTTTCTCTTCAAGGGGCTCTTGAAATCTCTCAAACATACTTTTACTATTCACCTGATGAATCAAATCAGGAGCACTTAGCACACAGATCAACTTATGTGAGGTTTATTGCTGTAGATAGGGAGCCAGCTCTGAGTTCTATGCTAGGCGCATACTTATTTTCAATGTCCTCTGGTCTCAAAAGATTGTACACCACGGACCTCCTGTCTGGCACGTTTCCTAGACATAGTTTTAACATCCTTTCACTGAAACTTCATCCTGGTGATATCCTTAAGGTTTTCTAGTTGTTGGTGATGTCAGCAGCAGGTTTTGTGCTACACTTATATATATATATGTGTGTTTATGTACATGCATGCTGACATGTACCACAATGGAGTTTTAGAACAGTGTCATTTAAAACAAGAGCAATAGTGATTATTCATTTTCCAGATAATGCTGACAAAAAGAGGATATGTAATTGTTACATGTCAGAAGACAGAAAAAAATGGCCACTGCTTTGCAAAAGATGTTTCTCCCCTTTTTGCACCCAACCTGTGTTAGCACGTACCCAGTTTTCCTAGCTTGGGAAAATCCTCACTGAAAGCTACCACACAAATGTATGAAGGCAGAAGAATACCAAGCTGTTTCTGTGTCAATTAAAAAAAAAAAAACCAAAAAAAAAACCACAAACCCTTTTAAGATCTTACAACATTCTATAAGATCTTGCTCTGTGCTGGAACTTTTTATTACCTCCTTTACACATTACCTCCATTGCTTATGCTGCCACTGCATGCCTCTGTGGCAACAGACCCTCCAAGGAAGATTCCTGTGAGGATGGGATCCAATGTCCCCCACCCGCTCTGTTCCCTCAGACAATGCTATGTCATGGAGCAGTCGGGTATCATAGTACCCTGTAGCAGCAGCTGCCCTTCTATACAAATATTCCTGGCTTGCTTTGTGTATCTTGCCTAACATGTAGTGCTGCAGTCCCCTGATAAAAGATTTTTTGCTGCGCCCCATCATTTCCCTGCAAATTTAAGTGAATTTTGTAGTATCTCTTAATATAACATTTCTTGGAGTTGCCAGAGTATGTTTATTAATATAAACAATTTTTGGTCTGGGAAGTTCATGACAATTTTCACATAAAGAGGTAATCTGTAACAGAGCAATCCCACAATAACAAAACCAAAATATTAGATTAGTATAGATTTCTTAGAATAGCACATGTACACAGTTAAAGAGCACATTATAAAACTAAAGCTTCAAGAACAATTGTATAGTAGGCAACTAAAATTCAACAGACACAGTTCCAGAGACATATTTGCTAAATGTAGCTTCCTAGATGTTCTCCCAGGAAGAGGTTGATCTATTGTTAAGCACTGTAAATCCTGAATAATCTTTTGGACTGCCTCATACATGAACCTGCAATGGATCAAATGAGCAAAACTGTGACTAAGGCCATAATCAAGACTGTTTGTGAGGATATGTATGCGGAAATTCTTCAGAAATGTAACAGTTCAAGCGTGCAACTAAGGATCTGAGAAACAAAGTTTGCTGGAAATAATGTAGTAATTCAGGCAGTTCTGTTAGATGGAGCAAAAAAAGTTAGAGCTCTTGGTCACAAAATCCTTCACATCTGCATCAGATGAGGCAGACAGGTACTGTGTGATGAAGATGCCATCATGTGCCAGAAAAGCTTGTCCATTTTTTCTTGTTTTCCATTCTATTAGCCTAATGAAAAAATGTAATTTGAATATTGACCATCTTGACTTCATCTTAATTCTAAACTAGAGTGTGACAGTTGCAGGAGTAGTAGGAATTAACATTCCCCTTTTGAGTTGATCATCTAGCTGTAAAATATTATTTTCCCTTTTCATAGTCACCACAGTTGTTATGTTAAAGCTACTTCATTAAACTTGACTTTATATTTGTAGTTTAGACCAGAATATTCCAGTTGGAAGGGACCTACAACAATCACCTGGTCCAACTGCCTGACCACTTCAGGGCTGACCAAAAATTAATCCATGTTATGAAGGGCATTGTCTAAATGCCTCTTCAACGCTGACAGGCATGGGTCACGACCACCTCTCTAGGAAGCCTCTTCCAGTTTCTGCTGCTCAATCTGTTCTCTGCACCTGAATTTCTCTCCCACGCTTCAAGATGACTTTCTTTTTTTAAATCATCTAACAGTTTACAACATACTTTAGAGTAAGACACATGCTATCAACTGGTGGAGTATTTCTTTCATTAAAAGTTAAAAGTAATGTAAAAGCTCTTGTAGAATTTGAAGCCGTTTTGCAAGCTACAAGGTATTCACTTACCAGTGAAGTGCAACACCTGCATGGCAGTTGAAGATTGTACCCCTCAAAAAGTCACCTAGTTCTAGGTTAAAAAGAGTAAGAGCCATAAAACAGGTAGGTTTGAAAAAGGAAGTGGAAAAAAGCTGGCAGAAAATGCCATTTCCTTACCAGGATATTTCACCAGGGTTAATACTAATCAATGTTAACTAATAAGCTTGTGAAAAGCACCACTGAGCTTAACAGTTGTCAGTGCTTTTCTCTGCTGACAAAAAGCACAGTCAAGGAACAGACTCATTGTGCTACAACATGGAAATGTGGTTGGGATGGGTGTGGGAGTTGACAGTCACTGAATCACAGCCATTTCCTATATTTCCATTTAGATGACCTTTAAGTACTGAGATGGTTTGACTTCTTGGTGATCTATTTTGATCTAAGCTATGTCAGAAGGACTTCCTGCAAAGTTCCTGCACACTATCGACTTGAGAAAAGTAGTCAAATTAAAAAGTTTTGTAATTTTTATTTGCTCTGTATCTCGCAATAAATCAAGTTTAAAACATCCACAGTATTTCCTCGATCACAAAATATGAAGAAAAGCATCTTTTTCTGCATACACTGTGTCTCCCAAGTGCTAAGAAAAACAGTTAAAGCAGATCAAGAACAAACTTACAGCATTCCTTTACTTTAGCTGGTTCTGATACAAAGGCATACTTTTTAATTTGAGAGTCAATTCCAAGAGACTTAGCTAATTGCACAGCATTTGTATCATCACTGATTAGTGTCCCAAGAGCCACAAGCAGTCTAAAAATGGCTTCAAGATCTTGAACAACTTCCATAACTGTGCTGATTACTGATAAACATTGGGCTTTGCCCTCAATGTTGTTGACTTTATGTAAACATACAGCATAGTTCAATGTCAGTGTGGCAAGAGCAATGTGGATGTTCTTATTATTGCCCGATTTCATTTCTATTGCTTGTGTCATTATTTCATCTCTCTGTTCCATCATGAGCTTCTGGCCTGCCTGGCTGACAAAACAATTGCAAAGAGCTCTAAGTGCCAACAGCTGGTTTGCTTGCTTCCCATTAGGGTTCAGAAATTTCAGGAGAAGGATGGTAAGTTGTACGTGATCCTTTTCACTGCAGAAGTTCTCATTCACAGTGGGATGCCTGACAGACAATCTAAGAATGTCTAGGGCTGGAAAGACAATATCTAAGAAACAAAACAAAAACCAGTATTTTAGTGTTAATATTGCATTATGCACAAATGTGTTTGTGAGTTTCTTTCAGATACAGATATTCTTAAACCCCTAGCTTTGGGAACGGCCAGTAACAGTTTCATGCAGGAAGAGATTAGGGTAAAGCAAAAGTTGTCTGAAATTCATAAAGACAAGTATTGACAAACCCATTCTAGTAATACTTCAATTAATCACAAAAAGCATGTTCCTTAATTTAGGATAAAAACAATGCTTTGCAAAAAAAATCTTGAAATCTCTCCTAAAAGCTCTAACTGATAACACTGAAGGTAAGCATAAAATATGATAACTAATCCAAAAAGATCTTTGAAAGCTTCTCAGTGAACACCCCTACACTGGCAGCATCTCACTTTGTCCTCATTCAACATCTTACAGTTTAGCGTAGCTACAAAAGTGCTTACAGAAAGAAAAATGAGAAAAAAAAGCTAGACTACCTTCAACTCTCAAACATAATTTGTAAAGGAAAAAAAAATATGTCCTCAACTGATCAGCTGGAAATCACGATAAGGAAACTGAACTTAAGAGCTTGTTCAGTAGTTCCCCTCCACTTTAACAAATTTCAAATTGATCTGGCTCCTTGGGTCTACTGTTGGTATCCCATGCTTATAACCAGATCAAAGCTGAACCTGCTTAGCTACTTATTGAGCAGTTTTTCCTGCAGATATGCAGAATCTTGAGAATTAACACTTTGTACAATACAAAGAGTCTGAAAGCTATGAAGACATTAGCCATCACCAGCTCCCAGCTATGCGAAACATAGTTTGGTTAAGTGATGTTATATAATGAACGTGAATTTTTAATACAAAAATATTCTTCCCATTAATAAATTTTAACTGCAATTTCAAGAAAGCAGTTAATTTTAACTGCATATTTAGATATTTGTATATGCAATGTATCATTTTTTTCCACAATGTGCAGTAACAATCAAAATAGCCTTTCCAATCCATCAGTGCTGATGTTACATTATCAAATGAAATTATATCACCTCCACTTGCATTCATTCAGAATGTCATTTCACTAATGCAGTTCTGACCACAGTACCTAGCTTCAGTAACCTAGCTTCTTTTCTACTTTTCTTCTTTCTTAAAGAGGAGCTAGTTTTGAGATTTTTTAAAAATAATTTATGTCCATAATTTTATCTCTCATTTGATAACAACTTAGGACTCCAACCTCATACTTTGCTCTATTTCCAAACAAGCCTCACACCTCTTTCTTGAGGATGCTCCTGCTAATGAAATAACCATGACTGACATTTGTATCAAGTTTCTCCTTTATGTTTACTTTTGTGCCAGCAACAAAACCTGACAACTAATTCCCAGTTTTGCAATTCATGCCACTGCCCCTGCAGTGGCTATTTCAGCTATCAGCATCTGTTTAACATCTTCCTGTCTCTGCTTGGGTTATAAACTCTTTGGGACAGACTCTGTGTAACAGCCAGCATAACAAGACTTTTGGTTCATGGTGAAGTATTGATGAAATGATGGTACAAAAAATAATTGCAAGTATCTACCTTCTGGCCAGTTAACTGCTCTCCATAGAGTCTCAAGTTGCTGTGCTGTAGGTGTTTCTGCAGAGGTGTTGCAAGTTGCAGACAATAACTTTTCTAGGATTATCAAGTCATCTTCTGTAAGCTTATGTTCTTCAGTTGCATTGCCATTAAGTTCCTTTAATTTGCCTGTAAGACCAATAAAAGAGGTATGGCTTTCTGACATTAGAACTTCACAAATCCAGATCTCGAATGAAATACTACAAAAGCACTTTACAAACAAGTTACAACATTGTAATTGTTTTGTGGGGGTTTAGATTTTTAAACATTACTTTTCCCAGTTCTTTCTAATTTTTTTCTTTCTAATTTCTAATCTTTCTAATTTTAAGTTTTTAATCATCACAATGCAACTATTAAGCCCCCTCTAATACTGCAACACAGATTCAGAATTCGCATCTTAGCCTACATACAGGAAAAAATGAAGAAAAGCATCACAAGACTATTAGTTTTCAAAACTAAGATAGGATTCCTTTTTTGCTCTTTTCTATTATTAGGTAGTAAAAACAATAAAGGAACTATATGTTCTTAGTATGATCATTATTTTTCTATTTTTATTATTTAAGTGCCATAAGCAAAATATGATTGCACCATGTCCTATATTCACATTTCAATGTCATTTAAAAAAAAATCAAAGGA
This sequence comes from Anhinga rufa, assembly GCA_013400875.1. NCBI lineage: Eukaryota > Metazoa > Chordata > Aves > Suliformes > Anhingidae > Anhinga > Anhinga rufa. The sequence goes on from VZTV01076702.1 coordinate 9,506, forward strand.
TTGGTAAAATTATTTTAATGTTCAGCATTTTGCTTAAAATGGATCTAGCATTTAGTACCTGCCAATCATGGTTCTTCCAGAATTCATGAAGGCCACATCAATAAACACACAAGCAAGCAGCACTGCATTATTTCACCCTTATGAGTTTTATAGTATGCACAAAAATCAACTGTGGGCCTCTTATGAAAGAAAACAAACAAACAAACAAACATTCAGCTATTAAATCTATCTCATTCCAGCCATAATATTTATAAGAGTATTTAACCATGCACTGTTACAAAACTGCAGGAAACTCAGTAAATCTAGTTTTCAGATTCTAAGCTTCAAAAAACCAAACCACCCACTAAGTCTGTAGCTAATACGGTTATCCTTCAAGAACATTTGACAAAAGCTGATGCGGTATGTTTCCAAGACTAAGTAAAAGTGTCTGCTTAGCTATAATGTGGCGGAAAGAAAGTCAGCCAGTCTTGCTGTTCTCCCTCTTAGTAAGTTCTGGACAAAATTTTACTGTAAAATCTGTTCAAAACTAAGAGGACATTAAATCTATTACTAGCAACAACCTCCAGAAAATGTTCTAGTCTGTGAATGCCTTATCTTCTCCCAGAACAAATGAATTCCAGAGTGCGAGAAAATTCAGGGAAACAGAATGAGGCTGACTGAAGGTTCCGACTAGTATTTTTAAACAGAAAATGAAACCTGAACAATACATAGAAGAGCAATATTGCAGACAGAAGGCCCCAGAGGGTCCCAGAGAGACCTTGACAGACTTGAGAAGGGGACCCATGCAAACTTCCGGAAGCTCAGGAAGGCCAAGTACAAGGATCCTGCATCTGGGTTGGGGAAATCCCCAGGATTGGTACAGACAGGGCAATGAATAAATCAAGAGCAACCCTGCAGAAAATAACTTGGGGATACTGTTGGATTAAAAATTGGACATGAGCCAGCAATATGCACTTGCAGCCCAGAAAGCTGATTGTGTCCTGGGCTGCATAAAGAGGAGTGTGACCAGCAAGCTGAGGGAGGCAATTGTCCACTCTCATGAGAGTCCACCTGGAGTACTGCATCCAGCTCTGGGGTCCCCAGCACAATACAGACATGAACCTGTTGGAGCGGGTCCAGAGAATGGCCATGAAAAGGGCTGGAGCACCTCTCCTGTGAGGACAGGCTGAGAGAGTTGGGGTTGTTCAGCCTGGAGAAGAGGGCTCTGGGGAAACCTTACTGCAGCCTTTCAGTACTTGAATGGGGCTTCTAAGAAACATGGGGACAGACTTTTTACCAGGGCCTTTAGTGACAGGACAAGAGGTAGTGGTCTTAAAAGATACTGGAACAGGTTGCCCAGAGAAGCTGTGGATGCCGTATCCCTGGAAGTGTTTGAGGTCAGGTTGGATGGGGCTTTCAGCATGCTGAACTAGTGGAAGGGTATTGCTGCCCACGGCAGGGGGTTGGACAAGACAATCTTTAAAGGTCCCTTCCAACCCAACCATTCTGTGATTCCATGACTGTAAGACCAGGAGCTTCCCCTCTTCAAGAAGCTGGATAAAGGTGAATGTATACTTTTCCTAAAAAGCAGAATCTCTTAAGTTTCCTCATCAGACTACCTAAACAACTACAACATTTTGAAGCTGTGTATAAAGGAGAGGGAAGGAAGCAAGAAAATTTTAATTTGGAGATCTTCAAGGCAAGTACATTGTGAATACAAACTAGTTTCACAAAACCCATAGAAGTACTAAGGCACTCCACAGAAACATACTGAAATAAACTGGTGACAAATAGGGAAGAGATTCTGTGGAACATTTACAGAAAATACAGAAGAGATAGTAGAATAGGAATGAAACATGGGAAAAGAGATGGAAAAACAAGCCAATAATAACATTTACCAAAAATGTGTATAATTACTAAATATTGTACACTGTTTTTCTGCTGTTATGGAGAGTGTTCTGCTTAAATACAGAAGTGACTATTACCACCTGTGAAACTGCAGAATGCCTTACTTTAAAACTTCAAAGATTACACTGTCTGGCTATCTGGTGAACTAAAACTTTCATAAGCAAAATCAGAAAGGGACTGCACATGACCTGTGTACCCAGCAGCTAGGTGAAAAAACCGTACAGTATTCAAATGTACCAGCTTCATAAAAAAATATGCTGAACAACAGCAGACATAAGACGAGGGGGAAAAAAAAAACGGATATCTCCTGTATTTACATAACAGTTCTTGTGAAATTCACTCATACTCCTAAGCCTTCAAATACATGCACCATTAGAGTGATGAATGTAATTTAAAAGGCCAAAACCAAGGAACAGTAGGAAAGCTATGGGAGATCCCTTAGCTTTTTGAAAAGATCAAAAGTGAAGTTACTTGAGACAGATGAAAAATAAAACCATCCTTGAAATTAAAACACTGACCCAATATCTGTGTAGGATTGGCCTGGTCAAAGGTGACAGCGTCCTTCTTCGGAAAATAAATATTTTCAACTTTTGCTGCAGCTGACTGGTAGGCACCCATTCCTACATAAAGGAAATACAAAAAGTTTAACTGTGTACCAAAGTGTCTGACATAGAACAATAACCTACGAGTATGTCCCTCTTGCTGGATATTACTCAGAAAAATATCTTTAAAAAAATGAATGCTTATGCAAATAGCTGTCACTCTTTACATTATTTTTACATTCAAGGATTAAAGCTTAAAGCAATACCTTCACAAACTGTTCTCCTCCAATACAAAAAACTTACTATACAAGTCTAAATTATTAACAGCGGTTTCTGAATTACATAAACTAAATACACAGTCATTCATAGGAATGGGTATTGCAGTTAAGACATGAAAACAGCAAGGGTCATTTTAGAACAAAGATCCCTGCTGCCTCTGAAAACTTATCGTTTGATTATTTTCATAATGAATAGGCAAAGTTTTTATATACTGGAAGATTTGCAGATATGGCCAAGTTACATCAGATGCAACAGTAGCCTGAAATCTTAATAATAACAATAACAATAACAATAATAAAATCTTTAATCTATGACCTATAATGATTTCCTAGATTCACAGGTGAATTAGTGGCTGATAGTGTGTAATTTCCATTTAGTACATCTACCAATTTCTTTGATCAACAGCGTTAACTAGTAGGAAACCAAAAATCCTCTCAAAACCAAATTACTATCATATATTATAAAGTTTCTGTGCATGATTCCTCCATGTAAAGGAAGGCACAGTTATCCCTATTTTCTGAATAATTTCCAGAGTATAAGCAGCTTTAGTCAGCTCACTATTTTTAATGACATATAAATTTGCATCTATATAGAATCCTTGTCAAAGGAAAAACCAAAGCAAGGGATCAGTGATGCTCTTCATTGGCAAGCATCATCTCTTACCTGTATATGGATCAACCCCACCCATTGGAGCTACCGCATCTGATGATGAACCAGGAACATAGCGACCAGCACCTGAACGGAGACATCAGGCTTTTTAAACACCCCGGTACAGAGGTAATGTATACTTGTATTAGGTACTAGTTTTCAAACATCACTATTAAAGTTGTTATTTTGCATTAAAGGAATTAAAAAGAAGTCTTCAACACTTCTGCTGGGTGCTGCTGGTGGTGGTGATGGCAATCACAAGCTAAGTGACCCAAGCTGGGAGACATTCTGGCATAGTCTCTGGCACCCACTGGTGCAAAGGCCCTCAGCACAGCAGATACCTTATCCATGACAAGCTGCAGGGGAAAGGCACAGCTGTCCAGGCCTGGCCTCTCCCTGTGCCTGCGGCCAGCAGTGGCATCTCCTGTGGGAGGTGGACTCTGGGGAACCGAAGCCTCAGGTGATGGTACTGCATGGTCTTTGCATCTGCAGAGACCACAGCCTAAGCCACACAAAGCAAGGAAGGAGACACAGCTGGAGATCACAGTAGAACAGGAACAGAGAAAAGGCTGTCAAATAGGGAAGGCTGAAGGCCGTGGCTTTTGGCAACAGCATGAAGGCTTCTGTTCTACCTGCAGTTGTGCAACTGCAGAGCAGGCACAGTGCCCTAGGACCAATGGGAAAAATACCCAAGAGGATGCAACAGAACCAGCTGAGACTGTACCTCATGCCTGCAATCTGCAAAAAGGGGAAAGGCAAACAGTAGTGGTGGGAGGCTTCCTCCTGCAGCATATGAAGGCACCCACTGACAAGACCCAGCATCTTGGGAAGTTTGTGTCTGCTGGAGGCCAGGATGCTGCAGAGAGACTGCCAGGGCTTGCCTGGCCTTCAGACTATTAACCTGCAGCTTTTCCACAAGGGCATCAATGATATTGCCAAGGAAGTCCTGGAGAGTATCAAAAGTGATTAGGGAGCTCGGGGGCAAAGGTGAAGGGCCCAGGTGGTGCTTCTTTGATGCTGCCAGCAAAGCAAAAGTGCTTGAGTAGAAACAGACTCATTGAGTGGGTCAGTAACTCACTGCATGGCTGGTTTTGCAGGCAGGACTTTGGCATCTATTGACTACAGGACCCACTTTGAGGAGCATGAGCTCCTAGACAGGAATAGGATAAGCCTGACAAAGCAGGGCTGGAATGTCTTTGCAATTGAGCTTGCTGAAATAGTGAGGGCAGCTTTAAACTAGCTATGCCAGGGAGGGTTGGAATCTAAAATTTAGGGTGAAAGGTACCAATAAAGGTCATATAATAAGAAAAAAGGAATAATAAAGGAAAACTACTTCTATGAATATACTCATTCCTGTGTTGGCCATGCATGTGAGAGTTTGACATAACAAGATTTAAGACCTTACTCCTCTTCTGTAGAGTACAGTGACATGAGGCAGAACAGACAGCAGAGGGCTCTCCTCTGCTGAAGAGATCCGGACATGCGCCGACATGGCAGAGTCCATCTCATTAGTCTGTCCCACGCTACTGCCCCAAATGGAGAACTACAACAAACAGTGGTCTGGAGCACTGAATGCAACGGGACACAACAAAATACTCATCTTAAATGCTACCAAGATAGGTTATTAATTTTACATTACCTGTAAATGGATCTGCTGCAGGTGTTGTACTTGATCCAGATGAAGAGCCTGGAACATAACGTCCAGCACCTAGTTAAACAGTAAGAAAAGCAATGACTACTATACACAGCTTGATGTTAATAAAATGTCAATACTCTTCAGACAGAAGCAGCTCAAAAATAAAGCTAAATATCAAATAAGTCTAATTGTTTCTTGTGGCATTATAAGAAGTCTGATCCTATACACACAGAAGTCTCCTGATGCTGAACAAACTTTTCCTAATTATTGAGGGTGAGAAATTTGTTTTCTGGGGCATACACATTACACATTTGGACACAGCCAAATCAAAAGTATAAGTGTAAGTTCAGATGACTGCAGCTCCATGAGTTACATTTGAACCTGATTAACAGCCTGTATTCTCATTTCTAGTTAACTGCAAGAAAAAACACTTAGCTCAATTATTTTAACCACATTTTATTCCCCACTTCATCTTTGCAAAACTAGTTGAAGTAAGACTGGTTTATTTTGGAAATGTGATAAGCAGGACGTCATTGGTTAACATGGTTCAGCTTACAAGTAATTAACTTGTTCTAGTTCCATTTCCCGCCTGAAAAAGGGTCATTTATGTATTTCGCTCAGTTTCAGTTCATTCTCTAGCTAAAGTTTTGTATTTTATTAATTTCCTTAACAGCACCTAGCTACCTCTTAAAGTAATATGAAAAGTGGAGTTTTTTTCCAGTGGAAAAAAAAAAGATTAGACTGAAAAAGATGACTGGTTTGATTAAAATTTTGTTGGAGATTTGTTCTGACAAATACTTCACAAGTTTGTCAAGTTTTCCTAATTTTCTTGTCAGATCTATCTGTGCCTTGCCTTCAATCATTCAAGGACATGAAAGTCCTGTAGAAGAAGTGCGGGAGCTACAACACTAAGTCTGCCTGAGCAGACAGTGAGGTGGACTGAAAACTGGCTGAGCAGCCAGGCCCAGAGGGTAGTGGTCAGTGGCACAACATCCAGTTGGGAGGCCAGTCACTGTTGTTGAACCCCAGGGGTCAGTACTGTGTCCAGTCCTATTTGACATCTTCACTGTTTAAGTTTAAAATTTTTACCTGTAAATGGATCTGAAAATTGAGGACTGGCACTCAACAGTGTTTGCCCCTTAGTGTTGTCCATAATAAACTTGGCCACCTGATCCAGAAACATAGGATTTAGATCATTCTTTTGCAGGAAGTTGTATGCAGTCAGCCAAGGATCTTCAGTGATGTTATATGGCAGTTTGTAGGAAGGTCCACTTTCATTTACATCAATAGTGAAAACATAGTCATATTCCTTTAAGCAGAATAAAAATAAAAACCAATTAGAACTTTGTCAGTACTTTTTATATAAGGATGTATCAAATGCAGACTAATAATGGCCCAAGGCTAAGCCTTAAAACTTTAATACTGCTACTTGCAGATTGTACCAAAAATACTCTCCTACACAGGCTGCAAGTAAAAAAATATTTAAACTATATCCTGTGTTTTCCAGAATTTGCTGTCTCAAGAGCAGGCAATAACAACATATCATAATGCATGTGTAGATATATTGCAAAACAACAGATGCATCAGCAACTCTCATGGACGGCTCTGGCTACCTGCAAAGCTATAGGGCAGTCAGATGTCTCTAAAAACTTTAGTCTTAAAAGCACATCTCTAATACTAGAAAACAACAACTTCCTAAGGTTTCTTTAAACCATGTAAGAGATAATATTAGTATCTCACAGGCATTCCTCCTGTGGTGGCACTAGACAGAGACTTCACTGAAATATACACAGAAAAGAAAACGTTTTTCAGCTTTTCTGTCTTTACATTCAAAATTTACTATAGAAAATGGGTACAGAAAGTCTGGTAGCTAATATTTTAGGTAAGTCTTGCATTATAATCATACTGTTCTCTTCCTTTGGACGTGAAGTTAAAAGTAACTTTTCAAGGTATCAGCAATAAACCGTACAGAACTTGATCATTTCTCTACTAATAGTTTACCTTTTTCCAAAATAATTTCACTCCATTTGTTTGCTTTTTTCTCCAAAATATGTTTCAAAAGGAATAAAGCAAGTAGTACTTATTTATACTTCTACCTTTGAGTTTTAATAGATCAAAGACGACAAAAAAGTACCAACAAGTACTTATTTTCTAAATTATATTTTATCTAAGCAAAGACTGGAATAAATTTTTAATGGGATATCAAGCATTTTACTTAGGAAGGAATAAAACCAATTAACATTTGCATATACCTTTCCTTCAAATAAAACCTTTCCAGATGTTTGTTGTGTGGCTCCAGAAGAACCAACAACATCGCCAATCTTTATCCATCTTCCTTCACTGACACTCCACTGGTATGCTTCGACTTTTCCATTATCTTTAATAAGCCGTGTCTGTCCATCTCTTGTTCCTGTAGACGGGAGTGTTTAAGAGTTTGAACAAATTTAAGAATAGAATTTACTTTAGGAGACAAAAGTAGTCTTCAAATAGTGCTCAAATTTAAAATAGTTCACCAACTTTTGAAGTCACAGCACAGGAAGTAGCTAGATACTACATGGCGCCAATGAGAATAGCAGAAATCTTGACACAGCGTTTCACAATTACGAGTCTGGTGGCAGATACCATAACAAGTTGCAAAAGCAACCCTGAGGTCAAGTATTCAAAAAGTTTACCATTTTCCCAGGGAGATGACAATCAAGAAAGGTGATATTCTCCCATGGTCTAAGAAGATGGGAAGCTTCATATGATTTTAAGATTTATGCCACTTGCTGATGAGAGCCAAGGACTGAGGCCTTGGGAAAAAGTATTTGTCTATTTAAGAGTAATCTTAACTACCACTGTATTCTCAGTAGTCTCCTGAGTACCTGGGAAGTATAAACTGAGTCAATCAAGACAAACTATTTTTCAAGCTGAAAGCTAAAGCAGAAAATTTCCATCTACTTTTCTTTTAGGAAATAATTCCACATGCAGAAGTCCTATTGCAAATTACATAACTGTCTCATATACTACTGCCACAGCTGGCATAACAGATCTAAAACATCTTGAACATGCTGCAGCATCCTGAATTCCACCTTCTAGATTATCTCATAAGAGAAATATTTTTTACCATTTTAGTCTACAAATACAAAATACATATATATTTAAACTAGAGCCTTGCCTCCAAAAGAATCAATGTAAGTACAGTACAGCAAAATTAAGCTGTTTTCTTCAGTAACTCTGTTGACAGTGATCAAAGCCTTAATTTTGGAAACTATCTAAAGTTTCAGTACCTCAGAACCAAGATTTGAAGGTGTCTCTAACATGACAAAAGTACAGTAACTTACCAGGATCCTTAAGATGTTCTCTTCCAGGAATGTCATCAGCATTAATATCTCCTAAATCACCAGTTTTAGGGTCAATGGATGCTTGGGAAAGCTCATTTTCAAAAGCTTGAATCTCCTCAGCACTTGCTGTACGTTCTGAAGACTCTGTAAACACTCTTATAATTCCATCACTGAATGGAGAGAAAACATTTGAACAGAAATACTATTTTAAATGTCAGAATGATTCCTTATATTCTAATGTTGACTTCTATGTCATGAGAAATTATCATTATTTCTAACAACCCCTCCCAATTATTTTTATGAAAGGAATTTGCTCTCATGGTAAAAACAGCCAGAGAAGAACTTAAGCATGTAACCCTATCTGTAGTAGAATTTTACATGGAAGTCCGTTCTCAGTCTATTCATGGTTCACCACATTCCCAAAGAACTCACTCTACCCCTGCGATTCACATTACAAAATAATGACTTTTTGTATGAAGTGTACACATTTAAATTTAATCCCCACACACACTTTGATGGCTGTATTTTTAAATATAGATGAAACTGAGATCTAAAGTGATGCTCATAATTTCATCAAGGGTTAATAGATTTAGATCTAAAAATACACTGAGAGTAAAACCTGGATACCTTGCACCAACTACGATGTCACCATTGTCTAACACACAGCAGCACCATACAGACTGAGCTGGGAGTCTGATTGTTTGAGCACATTCCCCTTGTTTCCAGATTCTAAGAGATCTATCCTCTCCAGTAGTTACAAAATCTGAAAAGAAAGAAATATAAAAACTTTTAAAACATATTATTAGTGTACTGTGATACTAGACGCTGTTCTGCAACTGGGTATCTAAAAATCAGAACAGTAAAAGAACCTTTCTATAATTTAATACTTCTCTCAATTGCAAGAAGAGAGCTAAAAAGAAAGCCACCGCATAGTTGCCTGTGCTGGTTATGTCTGGGATAGAGTTAATTTTCTTCACAGTAGCCAGTGTGGGGACATGGATTTGGATTTGTGCTGGAAACAGTGACGATAACACAGGGATGTTTTCGTTCCTGCTGAGCAGTGCTTACACAGAGTCCAGGCCTTTTCTGCTCCTCACCCCACCCCACCAAGCGAGAGGTCTGGGGGTGCACAAGGAGTTGGGAGGGGACACGGCTGGGACAGGTGACCCCAACTGGTCAAAGGGGTATCCCACACCATATGGTGTGTGTATAAAGCTGGGGAAAAAGAAAAAAGGGGGGATATTTGGAATGATGGTGTTTGTCT
>VZTV01076703.1:0-12915 GCA_013400875.1 Anhinga rufa
TCATATATATATTATTATTGTGAAGATTCTAGAATTTATATGGAAATTTAAGCTGATATAAACTTTGATGTTACCAAGTACATTCACTTTACTAAATAAGAAAATTCAGTCGATGACAATTAAAACAAAACCTCCTATCCAACACCACTCGTGCTTTAGTTGGGGAGGGCAAGAGACTGAGGTGGAATTTGGAAGGGCTGGCCTAAAGCACCTTTGACTGTCTGCCTAACCAGTGTATGTGCCTCATATGCTTCATATAGGTGTTGTGCCAGATGGTACGTATGAAGTATGTTCTAGGACAACAGGACAGGCTGCAGCAGGTAATACACTTCAATAAATCAGGTCCTATATAAATAAAGGATTTATAAAATAGGAAATTTAAATCCTCTAACTGTGTTGCAATTTAATTGGTGGATTGGGTTTTTGTTTTGTTTAGTATCTTGTTTTCCTGGTAAAACTCCTCAATGTTTTTACCTGTTCCCATCTTTTCAGGCTATTCCATGTTTTGAGTCACATCAGCAATACTAGTTTTAGATTTTTACCTGCAGGAAAACACACGGTGTATGTGTGTTTGTTCCTTGGTTGAAGAATAGTCCTTTATAACAGCAATGTTGTCCAACTGCTTTCTGCCCTAGAGACCGCTAAATCTTCCACTCCTTCTAATGCTGCGACTTTGCATCCTGAGCTCCCGTTCCTCCCTCACCTCTTCAAAAGATGGCTTCTGTTCTTTCCAAACTCCCTGTCTTCCCAGTCTCTCCTACTGGGTTGTTTGGACATTCTGCAGAGGCTTCGAAAATACCTGGCAATCTCTGTCTTGGTCATAATACCAGCTGCTTGCTTCTTCTCATCTCTTTGCCCAAATGTTGTATCTATGGTGTCTCCCGTCCCCGTAGTTTTGCTCACTGTCCCCTGCTTGCTTTTTTGTGCTGAAGATGCACAAAATTGAAACACATGCTGCAACTATTACGAATTTACTTCCCATGGAATTGTGAATGGCGAAAAACAGGATGAATCCATTTAGAAGAAGAAAAAACAATATCTTGTGTAGTTCTGCTTAAAGCAAGTTCTTTATTTTGATGCTGAAAGGTGGCACTCGTTAGAAAGATCCTGGGAAGACAGGGTATTCTGCAGGCACATTACACATATATTATAACATCTTCCAGCATCCTTATTGATGACTTAAAAGTGTAAATAGGTCAGCATTTTTACATGCAGATAGCCAGCCTTTACGTTTCTTGCTGTTAGAAATCCTGTTCTGGAACAGTATACTTGGCTGCAACTGTAAGAGCTGAAGTTTGAGATGTTCTCTCCTGGTCATCAGCTTGGCTGAAGGGAATATATTTTTATTAGGTTTGTCTGTGTACATCACTTGTTAAAGAAATAATAACTTTGTAGCTGTGAAGTACTTCCAGCAAGCATTTTGGTTGTAGAATATGTTTTCCTCAGAGTGGGCAGAAAAGACAGTTCTTTGTAACTGATAAACACTGTCTTGGCTAACTAATACATAACTCAGTATGGGGGCTTTTTTTAAAAGATGAAAAAGTGGTTAAACTTTTTTTTTTTTTTAAAATACAGAAAGTAGTAGTGCTGGAACCTGGACACTGAATGTATTATGGAAGATGTGTGGTATTGATGTCCACATGGATCCAAACATTGGGAAAAGATTGAATGCTTTAGGCAACACCCTCACAACGTTGACAGGAGAAGAAGATATCGATGATATTGCTGACCTGAACTCTGTAAATATAGCTGACCTTTCAGATGAGGATGAAGTTGACACTATGTCTCCCACTATACATGCAGTAAGTGAATCAACCAAAATAAGTGCTACTAATTGGAAAAGGTGTGACAAAGTCTTCAGTCAAATGGAGAGATCTTCATCTTGAGTTGAGTCCAGTATGCTCCTTCTTATAGCTGATGTAACTCTTGTTGGAAACCAAAACAAGTTTGTATGTTAGTTTTCTAACTCCTTACTTCAAAGGCAAGAAATCACAGATCATATTTCTACTGGTGTTATGTGGAAATATCAATCTGGATTTGAAAATATGGAGACACAATACCTAACTTCAGGTACCTGAATTGGAAGAGTTGTGGCTGTAGATAGTTTTTCTCAACAGGAGAGTGAGTTACTAACATGAGCAAATTAGAAAGAGTTCTTTTTCAGTACTTCTACCTAATGTGCTGCTGACCTTGCTTTTTGATTTCACATAAAAAATGTTTTAACAGTTTGTTACAGTAATGTTCTTTAATGGCTATTTTAAATAGCCAACAGTGAAAACGTTATCCCAGAACACTAATGTGCCTGTTTGTTGTTTAGAAATCAGGTGGAGGTTCATTATGTGGAGATGCACGCAAGCTAACATTTGGGCAGCGGATTGTAAATCACCTGCTGGGTTTAAGCCCCCCAAACCATCGCTACTCTGTTCCTGTAGAATATCTATTGGGGTCAGCGAAGTGTGATTCTCTTCAGTCTAGCAGATCACATATGAAAGCAGGCAGATCCTGCTCATGGGGACATGTATGTAGTAGTTACGGTGTGTCTACCTGAATGATGGGGTTTGGATCACTGCCAAAAATCCAATCAGCTGCCTTTTGAGAAGAAACTGATTCTTTTGCATGCACTAGTCCAAATTTTAAGGTGTGAAATTCACTTTGCCTGTTGTAAAATAGCCCTAATGTCCAATTTTTGATGAGGGCATTAATTGGATGTTTATTTTAAATAGGAGATTGTTGATCACCGACGGCAGGGAGCTTCTAGCATCCAAACTGGAGAACAGCGAGGAAGAAAATTTGTGAAACGTTTAGTCGATATTAGAGAACTCAATGAGCAAGCGAAAGTTATTGATGACTTAAAGTAAGTTGGGTTTTGCTTTAACTCGCACAAAGTTTGGGAATAACAAACTGCAGCTGTCTCTTTTCTGTTCTCATCACATATCTTGTGGAATTGTGATGGTCAAGTGGAAATTGTTGTCTTTATTTAAAAATCAAAAAATGTCCTGTTGAATTCCATAAGAAAAAAATATATATGCAAGTACTCTCTCAAATTTCTCAAGTTCTTCCCCTGTCAATTAGTCTATATTCTTCCTGGTTCTGCATTACGATGGCTGATTATAATCAATTTCCTATTGATTCAGAATTGTAGTTCCATCTTGATTTATTATCATGGTGATTACTTTAACAAAATCTATTTCTCCAACTGCAATAAGCTTAGTCTCATTCACTGGAAGAAGAAAAATATTTAAATCAACTATTTTTGCATCTTGTAGGTAATATTTTAAAACTAAATCTCCTATGCTGTACTTGAGAAAACCCTGAAGGAGGAATTATTTCAAATTTCATAGATTTAAGCTAAACTTCTGTGCGTTTTATTAATAATTTTTCACAGTCATGGCTTGTTGGGATTGCCTGAGGGGTTGTTTTCCCCTTCCCTAAGACAGACTTACTATAAATGGATCTCTCTGGGATGGGAATACAGAGCTTGGTAATTATGTGTCAAATAATGGAGAGGAGACATGTTTTACTGCTTGTATTTGGAATAAAATTGCTGTCACCATTCAGAGGGCAATTGTATCTGAACTTTGGATTTTAGGTTAAATGTTTCTTCTAATACGAGTTCAAGAATCAAAATTATGTTCTGTGCCTGCCTTTTCTCAGTTTATGAATGCTTCAGTACACACTGATTCTTTCAGAATCGCAGTTGCTTTACAGAGGTTTTTCAATTATTTAGCGGTGTGTTTTTTTCTGCAGAAGGTAATCTGCTACAGAAGGCTGTCATTGGTGTGCCAGGGCTTTGGACTCTTAGAGCTGAAGGTTTTTCTTCATCCTGCTGGGGAGTCTCAGATTTGTCCATTATATTTGTTTTTAATTAAACAGCTGTCATGTGATTGAAAGTGTATAGGAGGTCCTTGTTCTAGTTATTACAACTAGAGCTTTTTGAAATACGAGAGTTGCTGCACAGCCTTTCTTATTCTCCACCTTAGTTAGCATCATGGTAGCACTGTTGTTTGGAGGTCTCCTTGCATGGTACTTTGTTCTACATCCTCTTATCTGCTCTGCTAAGGCACTTGGAGACAGAAACCTTAAAATCAAAGAGTCCTCTTAAGGACAAAATATTATACCTGGCAAAAAGTTGTCTCATGTCACAAGAATAAATCTGTGGCTATATTGGGCACTGGTCAGAAGTAACTACTGAAAAAAATGAGAAAATGGGCTAACTCCCAGAGAAAGCAGAACATCATTGCAACACAGATTTTGAAATGGTGAAAATAATGTCACCTATTTGTAAGACAGCTCAACTATGATTTATCCGCAGAAAATTAGGTGCAAGTGAAGGAACTATAAATCAAGAAATTCAGCGCTATCAGCAACTGGAGTCAGTGGCTGTGAATGATATCCGCCGAGATGTTCGTAAAAAGCTACGTAGATCCAGTATGCGGGTAAGCTGTATTGAGTTACTTTAAAAAATTATAGCACTTGCATTGCATATTCCTCTTCTGCATCTTGATTAAAGCAAAGAAAATGTTAGTAATGGAAAAAAGAAGGTTAAGAATATCAAATAGTTCAGCAACCCCTTTATCTTTAGGTAAAGGTTTTTCTCCCTTGTAATAACAGATATAGGAAAATTGAAATGTTACAGATACTATAATATAAATGGGTTTATTTGCACACTCAGAAGAAATAGTCAGAAAATGTGTATCTGAAGATGTTACTTACTCTTTCTCTTAGCAGATTTTAAAATGATTCCTTATTGGACTGATAAATGCAGGGGCAAGGATGTTAACTGCCTGGGCAAATGACAGATACCTACTGTATGTCAGTTGGCATGTGCACTTTCTATAACTGTGTTTTATATATAAATATTTGCAGAGTTCAGTGATGTAAAAATAAAAACAAGCTACTAAGGATAGATGCTAGAAGAAACTGGACAAAAAACCCAGCAGTGTTGCTGGTAATCCACAAATATATGTGGCTGTTTTCCCAGACCTGATAACAAACCTGGCAAAACATTATTTTCAGTGTGTCCTTGTGCATGAGCTCCAAGTATGATGCTTCATTAATAAGAAAAGATCTTTCAAATAGTAATCTTGTTGGCAGCTCTTTCTCAGGTGTTCTCATTTTAGCTCATGTTCTTCCATTACTGTAGCGGTAGCTAGAAAGGATATCTAAGTGGTCAGATTCTTAGCTTTGGGCATACTTTTCTCCTGGCAACAGGACATTATCAATTCCAGCAAGTGTGAAAAGTGAACATGTATCCAGAGGCAAGATGAAGATGCTGGCAAGTGCTGATAACGAGATGCATTTTAACTATTATGGAACAAAAAAATAATCTTTTCACTTTACTGGCACATCTGTGTAAAATAATATTTTAGCTTGCCAGAGTTTTTTGTTATGTTCTTATTGTTGAATTTAAATATTATTTTTGTATTAGGCTGCCTCCTTGAAAGACAAATGGGGTCTTGGCTACAAACCCAGCTATAGCCGATCTAAGAGTATTTCAGCATCAGGAAGACCGCCTCTGAAGAGAATGGACAGAACAAGGTAAGCTTCTGGGAATTTGAGATCTGTGACAGCAACAACAGCGTATGTAACAGAGGAAACATCAGGCTTTGGCCCTAAGAGTCCTTTTACTGTAGGCAGCAGCTAT
Source organism: Anhinga rufa (assembly GCA_013400875.1). Lineage (NCBI taxonomy): Eukaryota > Metazoa > Chordata > Aves > Suliformes > Anhingidae > Anhinga > Anhinga rufa. Next base: position 5,645 of record VZTV01076703.1, read on the forward strand.
ATGTGCTGGAACTAGGTAGGAGGAGGTAATTTTGGAAGACAGGCATGTTCTAAAAAGGAACTTTTCACCTTTTTTTCAAAACTTCTTTTTTGACAGATTTAGTAATATGTCAAATGGGGAGAAGTTTCCACTTCTACAACAACTTAGGGTTTTTTACAGAATCCTGCTTTCAAGACATACCGAAGAAGCTTATATAAGGAAAAATGGCATAGTGTAATCATTCTGGTTTCTACACTTGATTTGCAATCATCTGCCTTAAAAAAGGGCTGTTGTAATGAGAAGAAGAAAGAGAGATTCCCTTTTTTTGTGAATTATGATTTTCTTTTAATCTCTTTACTTGTACAATGTGTATTGGTTTTGTTTCATCATTTAATGTCTGCCGAGCAAACCGTGGTTGTATCATGATGCCTCCTAGTAAAGTGTTTGCTTTGGTTTTAAAAAACATATGTTTGAGTCTTGCTCCTGTAGATGCAGCTGAAGCATTCAAAGTTTGGAATTAAAAATGTGCTGCATTGTTATGTATTAAGTATAAAAGATTTGAAAATTAAAAAGGTGGAGAGAGGTGTTAGAATTTTTTGGATTTTTTTCTATGAGAGTAGAAATTCTTAATAGAAATTTGCTTCAAATTTGAATATTTGAAGTGAACAGAAATTTATAAATCATCCAGATATGAAAATATCAGACAGCAGATATTCCAGCATAAAACCAGCTTTATAGGTACTCTAAAGTGCATTTTTCAAGGTGCCCTTGAAAAGGAATCTTTCTTCTGAATTAATTAGCATTCTTGATAATTAAAGCAGAGCAAGTGTTGAAGGCGTGAAGGTTCTAGTGCTGGATGTATCAGGTGAAAACCACTTTCATTTTACCTTTTCACAAGGTTATCTGAAGAGAACCAGAAATTGTATGGAAAAGATAATGGGGCTTTTGTGTTGCTCTGTAAGAAACAGAAAGTTCTGAAAAACTTAATGAGTACTTTGGTTGTGAATGAAAAGTAGTATGCATATACTATAAGGTCAAATAATTCATTTTAGTTGCACCAGAGAATACTTAATCTGCTAACTTGCTTTATGTCCCATGTGGTAGATCACAAGTATCTTTCTTTTCTATAATTTCTGCATGTTGGCTCAGGATTGAAAAAATTGTATAAAGAAATAAGCAGAGGTTGGCTAGCGATAGACTAGTAATCTGGCCAAGTAATGTGTAGCTTCCTTCTCTTTCCTTCTCCTCCTCCTCCTTTTCCTCTTCACGTACCTCAGATGCTCTACAGAGGGATGTGGATAGGCTGGGTCGATGGGCCGAGAAATGTTGTATGAGGTTCGACAAGGGCAAGCACCGAGTCCTGCCCTTGGGTCACAACAACCCCAGGCAACGCCACAGGCTTGGGGAAGAGTGGCTGGAGCTGCCCGGCGGAGAAGGGCCTGGGGGTGCTGGCTGACAGCGGCTGAGCATGAGCCAGCAGCGTGCCCAGGTGGCCAAGGGGGCCAGCAGCACCCTGGCTTGTGTCAGGGACAGCGTGGCCAGCAGGAGCAGGGCAGGGATGGTGCTCCTGTACTGGGCACTGGTGAGGCCGCACCTCGAATCCTGTGTTCAGTTTTGGGCCCCTCCATAACAAGAAAGACGTAAGAGTTGTTGGAGCGTGTCCAGAGAAGGGCAACGAAGCTGGTGAAGGGTCTGGAGAGCAGGTCTTATGAGGAGCAGCTGAGGGNGACCTTAACAATTCTAAGTGCTTCAATTATGATTTTATACTTTCTTCCATCCCAAAATCACAAGTACAGACTGTACTTTTTTGTGGCCTTATATTTGTGTGGTTAAATGTTTGCATGAATATAAAATCCTGTAGTAGAACTCAACAAGCTGTTGTGTTTTGGTTTTGCTTATAGCTCTCGACTAGGAGACAGTGAAGACCTCCCAGATATCCGTGTAGACGCTGCATCTCCTGGGCCAAGAGTAACTTTCAACATTCAGGATTCTGTAAGAATTACTTTATATGCCATGTAGTTATATTTCCTGTGCCATTTGGTCACAAGTTCATGAGACAGGTATACCTAGGCAGGCCTGAATTGCTTGTATGTTTTTGTGTCTATTTCTGTTAGTGTGTGTTTCAAATTACGGATAATTTTGGAAGATAAATTTGTTTTGATAGAAGACAGTTGTGTTTTGGGTTTTTACACAGAAATTAAATCAATCACTAGAGAAAATAAAAAGGCTGACACAGTAGTGATAAAATTGTTTTGGAATTTTGTCAGAAGTGTACAAAAAATCATCTAGTATTTTTTGTGTTTGAATATATTTAAAGTTTTGGAAATGGGTATTAGTTAGCTGTAACCCTACAGGCATAACCCTCTGTGTGTTTGAAATGGATTTTTGAATCTTTTGGTTTGTTTGGTGCTATGTTTTCTCATTTTTAAAATGTTCCTATTATGTTGGTTTTGTACGTCTGAGAGTATTGTAATCGTTTTAATTTATATATTTTTTTCACTTCTAATTAAGTTGAATAAAACAGCTTTGGGGATTGCACAACAATCCAGCTGTCCAGGGGAAGGGTATTTTCAGGTATTTCTGAGAAGAAACAAGTATTCTTTGCCAGAGAACTAATTTATCTCACAGGGAGCTGCTTTTCAATGTTTCATCTCTTTTGCACTCAGCTAAACAGAATGTATGTACAATTTGAAAATATTTAAATTCAAATATGTAAAGCAAGCAGAAGAATGTGATTGATTGTTGATGACTTTCCAGAGTGTTTCTGCACCCTTATGTAGCCCTAAAACTTGCTAGTTTTTGTAAAATGAATTATTGGAATTTTGTCTGTATATTTATGAAGAGCGATCAAGGCTGATGTAAAGTGATGTAAGCCTAGCCTTGAAAGGTGCATTAGAAGAGGATTTTAGTGTGTGTGCCTTCGTCCATTACATTGTGTTCCAACATTGCAGGCATCAACACCAGTACAAGATAATTGCTAGGTGGGAGGACGTCTCCTCACACTTTTATTTCTGTTGGAATTCCTATACTGAATGCAGAGTAAGACATTTTCAAGTAATAGTGAGTAGGAAATGTGCCAAAACCTAATTCCCAAAGAAAAAATGGTGGTTTTTTAACTGCTTTAAAAAACATGTTTAAGGAAAATAGTAAAGATTATTTTCTTTTCTTAAAAAACCCCAACCAAACCCCAAAAAACCGAAACAAACCAACAAAAACAAAACAAAACCAACCAAACAAAAAACCAAACTCAGGAGATAGTAACTTACTTTTTCTCCCTTCCAACTCGCCTCATGCTCCCAGGAAATAAATTCCTATTTCTGAGAGAGAGGTGGAAATGAAACATAGAAATGTGCTTTGAACATATTTATATGTTCATATTTAAAAGCTATCCTGCCTTTTGTTGTTATATATAAGCCCAGTTAGCTTAAGTTTTGTTGGCATAGCAAAATGCTGTCAAACACTTAGAGGTATCAAATGTTGAATATTTAAAAAAAAAACCCTCTTAATGACATTATAACGCTAGTTCTTCAGCAGAGCTCCAACTTAAATTTGCAGACTACTATGTGTAGCTCTGTAGTAACACTATGTAGGTAGTGCTGGTGTTAAAGTAGCACTTCTAGATATTTTTCACAGGCATTTTAAGAAGTTAATTTTCAAAAATTGCTTGTTTGGTGCTTGTGGTGTGCTTTATGTGAGAAACAGGAGGCCCCTTCTGGAAATTTGGCCTGAAGTTCATTTTGTGTTAAAGCACGTGTGCCCGAGAGCGCAGCCCAGAACTGCAAACCAGTGCTGTACATTCTGTGTTAGTGTTCTGCATGCACGCCTCACTAACGCTCCTGGGTGTCTCGCCCCCCTACAAAATTTCATGATGATTGTTGCTGTCTTTTGATCTTTTCTTTCAGAATATTTTTAAAATTTATATTAAATGTTTCCATTCCTTCTGGTCTTGTGAATTGGTCAGAGCATGATACGTATGCAGCTAACAGACTGAGCTCAATCACTAGGCGATGGCAAATGTCTCCCCACCAAGCTTCCATTTCTTCCTTTTCCATAATAAGTCTTGCAATTTCTACACCTGCTGTCTCTGTCTTAGGAGGACCTTGGGAATGAGAGATTATCATAGCATTCTTGCTTTTTTCTTTCCAGAGCTATCTAATGCATTCTTGGTGGAAACCGTATCTGTGGAAATTTAATATCTTCTTGTCTTTCTATAATCAGTTTCCAGAGGAGACAGAAATGGACCTTTTGTCTGTAACTATTGATGGTCCCTCCCATTACTCATCTACTAGTGAAGGCTCATGCTCGGTATTTGGTTCACCCAAAACTCCAGTAGTCTTCTCACCCGGCATTCCCTTCCAGCCTGAAGAAGGACGCCGGGATGACAGCTTATCGTCAAGCAGTGAGGACTCTGAGAAGGAGGATGACCATGAAAGAGAGAGGACATATTTTTATAGGAAACCACCGTAAGTAATGGTCCTCAGGAAGAACACAGAAATTAAGAAAATACTCTTGAAATATTTACTTTAAAGCTACAAAAACTGTTACTGATGAGGGATTGAATTTTGTCTGAAGTGTGTATGTGGAAGGCAGGGGAGGTTGTATTCAGCAGAGGGGGCTGTAATGGAAGGAGGAATTCTGATCTGAAAAGGAGGCAACTGTTAGAAATTTCAGGGCTTGGAAGAGAATAAAAGAACTTGGAAAGTGAGTTTTTTGAGGCACAAGGCAGGTTTTAGTGGGACCAAATGACAGATTTGTCAAATACAGTGTAACTTTCAGTTTTATCAGGGGATTATACCTCCACAAAGTGGATGTAATAATGTAAAGATTTACAAGTATGGAAATTATTGTATATATCTCTTCATTCCCTTTCTTGATTGAGAATTTAAGAAAGGCTTAGTTCTTTATAGTACCCTATACTAAGAAAGGATACTTAGTAATGTGTTAATGGAAGATGAATCACTGTATTGTATTGCTGTGTATCAGACAAAGCCGTTTCCAGAAAAGATCCTAAAAGATTATATACTGAGTGTGGACATAGTTTAAGAATGCCTCCTCTACCATTTGTTCAGGTAAATGTCATGCTAATACCTAATCCACAATTGTGTCTTGGCAGGAGTACCTCTCGCAAGAAAGCAACAGGCTTCGCTGCTGTCCACCAACTGTTCACTGAGCGCTGGCCAACGACACCTACCAACAGAAGTATGACTGGCACAACCACGGAGAGAAATATTGACTTTGAACTTGATATCAGGGTTGAGATTGATTGTGGAAAATGTGTACTGCACCCTACAATGCTTCAGCAAGAACACGATGAAATTAGTTTACGAAGGTAGGAAATGGGTTACTTAGTTCCCTTATGAAGAACAGAGTATGAGTACTTTATTCTGCTATAGCTGTTAAGTCCATCTCGTATTTCTGACTTATGACCACATGCACAATAATGAACAACTGTTAAGCACTGACCTGTTTGAAAAGCGTAAGTTTTTTTGAAAAGCATAAGCATAAGTAAGCGTTAGTTTGTTACCATCACTTTACTTGTAGTAATTATCACTACTTCATAGCATCACCATAAGTTGCAGTTGTTATGGCTGAGTATGGCATGGGGAGTTGCGTTTGTGTAGCAAGAATCAGCATAAGCCTCTCTTCTGTTTTTATCTTTTAAATCATTGTTAGGCTTTCAAAGGACTTGGATTTGTTTTCAGCCTCCAAAGAAGTAACTTTACAGCTTAGTGAATTCACACAATGGTTTGACTAATAGTGGGGCTACTGTTGTGTTTTCTTATGATCTCTGAGGGCTCCCATTACTTTCTGAGTGTAAAAGCATCTTGATTTATGTATCTTTCTTAATAAAATACATTTTTTTAATTACCTGAGGCAACAGAAATGCTTTACTTCTGATCTTAATGAGGTTTGATCTCATAATTGGTTTTTAAATTCTCCTTTTTTCATGTGTATGTAGTTGGAGAATCTAATGGCAGCTTTACATTACTTTTTAAAATCAGATATGTTGTTAGTAATATGGTGAATTTTAAGAAACTTCTTTGTCAACAAAGATAATTCTTAATAAGATTAGTATAAGGAAGTGAGATTTACTTGTTTTAACTCTAATTTTAAGAAATAGGAACAAATGAGAAATACTTTTTCTTACTGAGAGGTATATGTAGGAGATCTGTAATTAGAAGGCAATTTGGTTTCTGTCTTCCCAAGACACATTTTCCTAAGAATTGATACAGAAGGAAAAAGAATCTCTTAATAATTTATATGAAGACAGGCTTTACAGCAGAGGAGGAGAATTGATAAGTGTTTCCTGCATATCGAAGAGTTTTCACAGATCACATTGGGTAATGTAGATGAACTTGACTGTAAGAGTACAGAGCATTGGAAGGTGTTTCTCTAATGACATAACAATAATTTTATAGATTTTATTGCCTGAAATAATCACATAATGAAAATGGTGAAACCAGAGTAGGCAGACAGAAAGGGAGTAGATGTCACAGAAAGTAAAGAGTAAAGCAGGGGTTGAAATGCTTCCTTATATAGTTGATACTACAAATTTGGTTTAGACATCTCTAGGTTTTTAAATAGTAGAAAATATACTCTTATTAATATGAGTATTAAGCTTGCTTAAATAACATGCAGTGTATTTATTTTAGGAGCTATGATCGGAGCTCCAGAAGTTTGGATCAAGAGTCTCCTTCAAAAAAGAAAAAATTTCAAACTAATTATGCATCTACTACTCACTTACTTGCTGGCAAGAAAGTGCCATCATCTCTACAGACAAAGTCTAGTGATGTGGAAACAACAGTGTTTTATATTCCTGGGGTGGATGTAAAGGTAAGAGGAGTGTATAACTCAGCAGGGAAGCACTTGCTTTTTCTCTCTGCTCAAATATGATTTCAAAGCAAATATATTGTTATGGTACGTACGAGTTCATATATACAGAGCATCTCGGCAAAATCATTCAGTTATGTAGACACTGCTAAATTAGGAGTCGTGATTCCTCTAATACTACATTGGAACCTGAGAGATGCTTTTACCCTCGTTTTCTTATTGGGGAAAAAATGCAACATCTTGTATGTGCCATCAAAAATAGAACTATGTCAAATGATGTTCTATAACAGTGTATGTGATATTATATAATGAAAAGAAATCAGGTCCACTAACATTTTGATGTCTAAAATTAGACATTTGTTTTGGTTATTTTCTTCTGTGACAGGTAATTTATGTTGTATGCCCTTTTTAAATAAAGGAAGATCTATTCACTGTCAGTAATTCATGGGAAAGGCAGTTTA
>VZTV01076705.1:13317-25484 GCA_013400875.1 Anhinga rufa
GCCATCTACCAGAAGCACGCTGGTCAAGAGTTACTAAAGGTAAGAGGAGGTGCTGTCATGGGCTCTTGGTTGCAGATAGGCAGGCCGTCCTGGCTGGGGTACAATTGACAGGGATGACCAGCACATGTCAGGAGAGGCACCCGAGATGATGCGTTTCAGCAGAGCTTCTGTTTCTACTATTTAGGCTGATAAGATTTGCGGTGCTCTGCTCTCCGATGCTTGGCTTTTCTTCAACAGCCTTAAAAGTGCAGGCAGCAATGGGAATATTTTTCCATGGCAAACTTCAGACTGGGGTTTTCAGAACAGGCTGCAGTTGAAAAATGTACCTCTCTCATTCTTTCTCCGCTGGATCCTCTGCACATCCCTGCATATTTTGGTGGTCTGACTTTCTCCTTGGTATTGCCACATACCATGTAGGACATGCGGATTGATGGGGATGGGGTGAGCTGTCCCTGTCCTGGCAGCTCCCTTCCTGCACACATTGAGAACAAGTGCTGTCACCCACATCAAGGCAGCTGGCTTGAGCCACCAGCTGGGTCCCGCCGTGGTCTTTGCTCTGTCTTTGCTCACCTCTGAGCTCCCACTGGTTTGCTCCGGATGTGATCCTGGTTCTGTTCTTGGCAAACCTCCTGTAGGGTATTCAAGCGGGCTCTTACTTGGATAACAATGGTCTAATATCTTTATTCCCCTTTGTGCCTTGCTCACCAGTTTAAGGTAGGAGTGCTGAAGCATCCCTTGGCTGTTAAATCTTTTCTCCATGTTTTGATGTTAGGTTCCCATGGGTGGGGAAGAGCGAATGAAAGAGTTCCCCCCGCTTGTCCCTCAGGACATTACACTGAAAGGAATTGGTACCACTGAGGCAGTCGCAGATATCAAGCTTTCGTCTGCAGGTAATTTAATATTTATTCATTAGTTTGCTTTGCAGAGCCTGCATCCTAGAAACATTGATTGGAAGAGGCCTCTGAAGGGATGAAGCCGTTTCCTGCTCAGAGCAGGACTGCCACCAACACAAAATCAGGGCAGCCATGACTTTGTTCAGCTGAGGCTTGGCAACCTCCAAGAATGGAGATTGGCCACCGTGCTTGTACAGGCTGACCACATTGGAATACTTTATGCACTGGCTGCCATACAAGTTCCGCAGCATCAGGAATGGCTGTGACACTGTCCACTGTCCAGGTGAGAGGCCATGGACTTGAAAACTTTATTATTGTGTTTTTGGTAGTTTCCACCATCCCTCACCAGGAGAGAGCTGTGCCTGGGGAGAGTAAGATGTGGCTTTAGGGTGCTGCCTTCTGTTTTGTAAGCGCTGGATATTACCCTCGAGCTTGGTTTCTCAAAGAAATCACACCTGTGTGGCTCAGGTTCTAAGCCAACACAGGAGGCACTGAGTTTGCATCAGAATCTTCGTTCTGATATTAGTCACTGATCTCACTGACTGACTATGTTTTTTTGGCTGTGCAGGCTGGGTTGCAGTGACAGCTCATGCAGAAGAGAAACTGCTGCTCCGAGCCTATACTCCCAGGGGCACCACATTGGTGGTGCGGGAGCCTCCCCTTCTGCCGTACATCAGTACCATCAGAGGGGCCCGGATTGCAGGCAGTGCTGCTTATAGGACCAAAAAGCCTCCTTCCCTGGTGGAAAACCTGAAAACCACAGGGAGGAAATAGCACTTACCATCTGAGCAAGGCAGAAGACAGAACAGCCTCTGGAGAACCTCATTGCTTACTGATATTCAGGAGAGCTTGGACTCCTTTTTAAAGGTAGACCTGCACATTTTTGAAAGCAGGCCTGGGGGGGAGTAAAGCGCCTGATTTAGGACTCCACAAGTCCATGCCTGATCCAGCTACTGAACTACAGCCATTTTGAAAGGCTGGTACCTTTCTATGAGAGGTGAAACGGCATCTCCCTGGGACCTGCCAGTATCTATGAGCAAATCCCTTTACCTGCCCCTTCTTGAAATATGAGATGGAAACTCACCTGCCTGCCCTGGGCTGGCTTTGCTGCTCATAGGGTAGGTCTTCTCTTGCGGACGTCCTCCCACAGGTCAGAAACCATCACCCTGTTCTGGGAGGCTTTATGGGGCTTCCAGAGGTGGGGGGATGGGGACGAGTGGGGATTATTCCCTCTTAGAGGCCAATAGTAATTTAACAATATTGACTTAAAATCAGGTCCTTTCAGTCCTCCAGCATCTGGGGGAGATGAGGGAGTATGACGCCCTGCTTTTGGACACAGGAAAGGTGAATTAATGATAAGTTGGCTGCTCATATGCCTGAAGAGGAAACTTTTGCAACTAGCTGCTTTGGTTTGGTTTCTGTATGTGTAAAGGTTTCTGAAACTGAGAGTGTAGAATAAAACTTTTCAAAGACACTTACTCCTTTGTATCCTTGTCAAATTGCTAACAAAGCACTCTTGTGTGGGCATAAGCATCCTGCGAACTACACAAGAGTTCCAGCAGGAAGGCCAGTGTCAGAGGAAAGTGTATCATGCCAGATCTGACAGCCAGAGAGGTGAGGCTGCTCCAGCTCCACCCTGCCAGGTCCAGCCACTAGTGAGGCTGAAGATACATTCCCAATTGGCACAGAGCACACATAACACACTGCATACATATATGTCTGGCCATGCAGATCAGACAGACACGCAGCACTTAATCATATAATCATAGAATTGCTAAGGTTGGAAAAGACCTCTAGGATCATCTAGTCCAACCATCAACCCAACACTACCATGTCTCCTAAACCATGCTCTGAAGTGCCATGTCTACATGTCTTAAAATACCGCCAGGGATGGTGACCCTACCACCTCTCTGGGCAGCCTGTTCCAGTGCCTGACCATTCTTTCAGTAAATAAATTTTTCCCAATACCCAATCTAAACCTCCCCAACACAGCTTGAAGCTATTTCTTCTCATTCTATTGCTAGTGACTTGGGTGAAGAGACCAACACCCACCTCACTACAACCTCCTTTCAGGTAGTTGTAGAGAGTGATAAGGTCTCCCCTCAGCCTCCTCTTCTCCAGGCTAAACAACCCCAGCTCCCTCAGCAGCTCCTCATAAGACCTGCTCTCCAGACCCTTCACCAGATTCGTTGCCCTTCTCTGGACACGCTCCAGCACCTCAGTGTCCTTCTTGTACTGAGGGGCCCAAAACTGAACACAGTATTCGAGGTGCGGCCTCACCAGGGCCCAGTACAGGGGCACCATCACTGCCCTGCTCCTGCTGGCCACACTATTGCTGATACAAGCCAGGATGCTGTTGGCCTTCTTGGCCACCTGGGCACACTGCTGGCTCATGTTCAGCCGGCTGTCAATCAGCACCCCCAGGTCCTTCTCTGCTGGGCAGCTCTCCAGCCACTCTCCCCCAAGCCTGGAGCCAGCACTTGGCATTGAACCTCGTACAATTGGCCTCGGTCCATCGATCCAGCATGTCCAGGTCCCTCTGCAGAGCCTTCCTACCCTCGAGCAGATCAACACTCCCGTCCAACTTGGTGTCATCTGCAAACTTACTGAGGGAGCACTCGATCCCCTCATCCAGATGACTGATAAAGATATTAAAAAGACTGGCCCCAACACTGAGCCCTGGGGAACCCCACTCGTGACTGGCTGCCAGCTGGATTTAGCTTTGTTCACCACAACTCTCTGGGCTTGGCCATCCAGTCAGTTTTTTTACCCAGCAGAGAGTATGCATGTCCAAGCCATGAGCAGCCAGCTTCTCTGGGAGGATGCTGAGAGAGACAATGTCAACATAGACAGCTGTTGGTACTCCTAGAGACATCCAGGTGCTCTGAGCTGGCCCTTAGAGAGCCCCACACCCCTTTTCTCCCAGGCCACTTCACCTGTTCTGCAGCCAGTCCAGCTTGATCTTCACTAGCGATGACACCCCCCACTTCAGTTGCTGCACCATGGACAGACAGCTCCTCCGACCCGCAGTCTGACTCCAGTTGTTGCCCTCACATCCCAGTGTGCACACATGGACACAGAATACAGAGTTCTCACCTAGGAAAGTTTAAGGAATTTAATAAGGACACAGGACAGATTGTGCTGATCAGATGCAGGGCATGGCCAGAGAATTGTACCCACTAGCCAACTATTTATACACAACTAGCCCTCTTTATCCCCTTACCCCTCTATTTCCCATGCTTGTTCCCCAAATCACCTAAATCCCTCCCTTTTCCTACCTTTGATTCCTCCCCTGAACACCCCATAGTAGGTCCTGTGCAATCCCAATATGTTCTTCCCCTGCATCCCATGATGTGTCCCACACCTCTAGACGGCAATCCCCCTTAGCCCAAAAGGTGACCTGGAGAGCTCCATGACAGACTCACAACATGGTTGAGGTTGAAGGGACCTCTGGACGTCACAGAATCACAGAACGGTAGGAGTTGGAAGGGACCTTCAGAGATCATCCCCCTGCGTGAGCAGGCACACCCAGAGCAGGGGGCACAGGACCGCGTCCAGGCGGGGTTTGAATGTCTCCAGGGAAGGAGACTCCACAACCTCTCTGGGCAGCCTGTGCCACTGCTCTGGCACCCTCACAGGAAAGGAGTTTTTCCTCATATTTAAGTGGAACCTCCTGTGTTCCAACTCGTGCCCATTGCCCCTTGTCCTGTCATCGGGCGCCATTGAAAAGAGTCTAGTCCCATCCTCCTGACACCCACCCTTCATGTCTTTATAAGCATTTATAAGATCCCCCCTCAGTCTTCTCCAGGCTGAACAAACCCAGGTCTCTCAGCCTCTCCTCATCAGGGAGATGCTCCAGTCCCTTGATCATCCTTGTGGCTCTCCGCTGGACTTGCTCCAGCAGCTCCCTGTCCTTCTTGAACTGGGGGGCCCAGAACTGGACACAGCACTCCAAACGTGGCCTCACCAGGGCAGAGCAGAGGGGCAGGATGACCTCCCTCGACCTGCTGGCCACACTCCTTTTAATGCAGCCCAGGACACCATTGGCCTCCTTGGCCACAAGGGCACAGTGCTGGCTCAGGGTCAGCTTGCTGTCCACCAGCACTCCCAGGTCCTTCTCAGCAGAGCCGCTTTCCAGCAGGTCAGGCCCCAACCTGTACTGGTGCCTGGGGTTGTTCCTCCCCAGGTGCAGGACCCTGCACTTACTCTTGTTGAATTACATGAGGTTCCCCTTGGCCCAGCTCTCCAGCCTGTCCAGGTCTCGCTGGAGGTCCTCTGTTCTAACTCCCCTGCTCAAGCAGGGCCACCCAGAGCAGGCTGCCCAGGAATGTGTCTCGATGGCTTTTTACAATCTCTAAGGATGGTAATTCCACAACCACCCCGTGCAACACCTGTGCCAGTGCTTGATCACCCTCACAGTAAAAAAGTGTTTCCTGACGCTTAGGGAACCTCCTGTGTTTCAGTTTGTGCCCTTCTCCTCTGGTCCTGACACTGGGCACTGCTGAAAAGAGCCTGGCTCCATCCTCTGCAGTTTGTAAAGACTTATGGTGATGGGTTTCGGTGATGGGTTTAATGATGGGTTTCGCTCCTGGACAGAGGGGCTGATGGCTCTGCAAACACAGCTCTGAAAGGGGCCGAGCCAGGGTGTTCATTCCTCAGGAGTCCTTCATCTGGGTTCCTGTCTGCTGTTGTGTCCCTGTGCAGCTCTAGGCTTGTGCAGATGGGCCTTCGATGGGCTGATGGCCCCAGTGATGGGCCTGGGAGTAGCCTGGAGGGCATTATTTGGGCTCCCCTCCCACCACCATCTCTGTGTGCTCCTCTGTGGGTGTGCAGCCTGGGCTGGAGAAGTTGCTTTAGTTTAGATGATGCTTAAAGCTGCCTCTTCACTGGCCTGCACTGCAGCTATGTTTAGACAGCTCAACAGGGCCAGCCTGCAGAAACCCAGCACTAGCCCCATCTTGCTGCCTACAATGACATTTCCAGCCAGAGCTAACCACAGGCATCGTTTTTTCCTCATGCTGTCTCACAGATACACAATGTTTTGTGACTTGAGGAGAACCTGTCTTGTGCTGGTACCACACTCAACAGGGTGTGTGGGAGAAGACAGTGGAAAGCGCCTCTTCAGCTTGCACCTCCTCATTTTGGGTAGCCCTGGGAAAGCAGGCATGGAAAAAGGCACAGCGCTCTCAGCTAAAATGGGAGGCAGGAAAAAAGTCTGGCTGCTGTCTGTTCAAACTAGCATTCCTCTGCCGCTGTAAGTCTGGGAAGGACACAACATGAAAGGCAAACAGCTCTGCATGCAGAAAGAGTAACTGGAAGACCTGCCTCTCTTACAGCGGTGGTCCTCACTCAGCCCAGGGGCTGGATGTGAAGAATCGCAGTCAAGGCAAGCGATTGGTGTAGCAAGACCCCTGGTTTTGAAATGAGAAAAAAAAAAAAAAAAGCCTTTTCACAAGGACGGGTGGACTGAGGGTGGGTTCGGGGGTGCCAGAGGCGTACCCAGGAGAAAAGGCTTGCTGCCAACATGAAGATGTGGGGGTAGGGGGTGTGCATGACTCGTGTGCCCAGCGTCCTTTTGTGTCCAACCCAGACAGGCAAGAGGTGTGCTGGGGCAGTGCAGGGGCTTGAGTTGTGCAGGTGTTGAAGGGCTTTTGCAAAAGCCGCTGTGCCATAAGAGCAGCAGCCAGCTAGCAACAGCCCCAGCCCGGAACAAACATGTGTGCTCCTGACAGATGCTAAACCTCAGCATGCAGGAGGTTGTAATGTGGAAGCAATTAGTGCTTCAATGAAAGCATAGACATGCCTTTTATGAGCTCCCAGGGCTGAATTACACTGGAGCTGAAAACCTGCTCTGAAACACTTCTGAAAGGGAAGATTCGCATCTGGTTTATGCCAGACAGCCTGAAAGGTAAGACAATTTTTACCATGCCTGTGGACAATGGCTAATTTCATCTTAGCACAGGAGCCAAAAGCAAAGGTGGTTTGAGTCTGCGTGCAGAAATGAGGCATAAGGAGAGGGCTGGGAAGGTCCAACCCCCTGGGAAGGTCTGCTTTTCATCGGTGTCCCAGTGTGCCCTAGCAGGGTGCAATCATTTATAGCTGCTCCGGAAGAGTGTATTCAGCAGAACCACTCAGTTTGCTGGAAAGCTGCACAAAAATACAGTTCACGGCTTAGGACAGGGTGTTAAAATACAGGTAAAATCCTACAGAAGGACAGATTTGAATGTGTAACAGCTAAAGCTGGCTGGCAGTGCCTCTGAGCCAGCAGGGAGGTTGCAGCACCCAGCGGTGTTTGCGTACCTGGACGGGGATGCTCCCCAACTTCCCAGCAAAGCACAGAGCTGGGCTGGAGCTGGGGAAGTGCAGGGTGCAGAACTGGGCCAAGCAAGGGAGGGCTGCATCTCCCCGCCACCCTGCAAGCAGGGACATGCTGCCGTGGCTAGGAGCCGGTGGGTTGGTTTTCTTTGGCACTCATCTGATGTGGCACCAGCTCACCCCTCCCAAAAGAAGAAAAAGGGCTTACTTTCCTTGCCCAGTGGCTATTCCATTTTCGGAGCTCCTCATGACAGGGGACTCCCAGCGTAGGAAAATGGCTGCTGCTTTTCATGGCAAGAGCAGAACAAGTCCCATGCAAAGTTTGGAATTCTGCCCACTGTTAATGCTCCCAAAATAGACTGTAATGTGGGGAGAGGTGCATTGGGCTGGGAGCCTAATGGACCAGAAGTTTCAAGCATCTGCTTCCTGCTGATTTTCCTGTGATTCACAGCTTGTCATTGCCTATAAATTTGCTCCTCACCAGCAACTGTCTTCACTGATCTTGTAGCTAAACTGCTGGGTGTTGCCCAACATGACTGGTGCCAGAGCAGAAACTTGCCGGTGGTTCCATGCCCTAGTGGTGCATTGACCCATCCTGGTGGTTCCTCCAGTGGCAGAGGAGAGTTGTGTCCCTGCAGGTCAGCTAGCAACGTCCTGAAACATCAGGGGGAATTCTTGACCAGCTGCTGTTGAGGACAGGTTGGTGGTAAATCCCATGCCACATATTGGGTGCCACTGTGGCTGTGGCCACATCTCTGAATTATTCTGAATTATTCTATGCTGCAGGTCCCCAGTCCAGCTTCACCAGGCAGCACTGAATCAAGAAAGAGGAGAAAAAGGGAAAAAAAGCCTTCAAACCATCAGGGTTATTCTGGCCAGCTCTGAGCAGGCCCAGGGCTTAGCACCTTTTGGAAGGACTAGAGCAGCATATGAGCCCTTTATTAAAACCAGAACCCCCAGCACAGTGACAGGAAAGGGCCTCTGGCTTCTTTTTTGTTTTCTTCCATGATTGCGGGGCTCAGGGATGCTGAAAAAATAGTGCAAACAGCCAGGCCAGATCAGAGAGCAGGCAGGCTTGTGCTATGCTGCCCCTGTGTTAGCTGGGAACCATGTGCTATGCTGCGAGCCTGAGGTGCATGCCTGCAATGCCACAGCTGTGTGTTAGGTGCATTGTACAAGCTGTGCTATGCTGCAAGCATGTGCTCCTGAAATCTCCACTTAAGAATTACTGCCTCTTGGCAGTTTCACCTCCTGAGTCCCTGCTTAAAGCAGCACGCATCTATGCTAGCACTTGGGATGTGGTCCTGCCACTTTGTAATCACCCAGGGTGTTGCTGATGGCCCTGTCCCCTGCATCCCCACCACATTCTCACTCAACTTTTTGCCACAACTCTCCTTTGTCTGTTTGTGATGGAAACAAACCCAGGCACAAACCAGACAGCAGTCTGAGTGCTCTGACCTATACAGGAGACCAAGAATGGCTCCTTCAACCAGCCGGTGGGCAAGGGACAGGTTCAGCTGCCTGGCTTGAGCCCGAGGCTGTCAGAGCACTACAACAGCATGGCCTTGCTGCAGGTCTGGTGCTTCCAGCAAAGGAGGGAGATTCAAGGAATTCAATTTACCAAGCTTAAAAATACAACCTGGCCAAGGGAAGGGTTTTGCCCTTCTAGAATTAGCTTTTCCTATGTATCCGGTACACTGTACACAAACAAGGTAAAGCCACTTGTGTGAGCATGGCAAAGCTTTAAAAACAAACACAAACAAACAAAAACCAACCACCAAACCCAAATCAGGAACCCAGAATCATTTTGGCTCCTTCAGAGCATCAGCAAAGCCTGACTAAGGCAGATGAATTAAGACATGAGCTTGCTCTGTCCCCATACAAGCCAGCAGGAAGCTAAGCCATTCCCACTTGAGCTAACTCACCTTTTGGACATCTCAGAGTGTGGGCAGGAGCTCACGCTGGCCTGCAAGGTACCACGGAGCCACGGCTCCTTGCTTGGCTCGGCTTGGCTATCCAGTTCTGTAAAACAGCGACTTAGCATAAAGCAGCTTTTAAGCAGGGTTTCTTCCTAGCAGGTTTTATCCCAGTTTTCTATCAGGAAAAAAACTAGCAGGTTTTCTACCAAGGTGCAAGGAGCTAGTCAAAGATAAGTATGACCTGACTGCAGGTCTAAGGGAAAATGGTTTCTCGGGTTGCCAACCCACTTGTGTTTTCTCATTTCAGCTAGCTTGTCCCCAGAACACCTTGCTGGGGGTGGGGGGCAGCACTAGCTGGTGGTACAAAGGTCAGGGCCTCCTCTATCGATCCAGTTTGAAATTAACTCGCATGGCACAGGCAAAGAGGCACCCAAGTACCCAGACCCTGCTGTCTCTATGCCACGCTCTCAGAGCATCTCCCTTGCAGCCCATGGGCAGGCTCAGGTACCACTCCTGTTCCCTGTCCTTACACCGTCTTTACCATGAATTGCACACAGGCTGTCTACAAGACTTTGAGGGGAGCAAACCAAAACCTGCCCCGTACCCAGGTGATGACAGCCCCTGCCACCCTGCAGCCCTCCAAGGCTATGCCCCGTGGTGTGCCCTGCTCTTTACTGCTTGACTACTAACTGCATGGCTCAGAAATGCAAATTCTCATTGACAGACTAAGACCACTGGGGTCAGGGGGCATTGCTTATGAGAAAACATTTAATCAGAGCAGACAAAAGCTCACTTCTTATGCTTCTAGAGCATCCCAAATTGTTCAAAGCTGCAGCAGCTGCATATACAACTACCCCCGCAAGTTCATCAAATGTTGTTTGCCTTGATCCCTTGGCAAATAAGAATCATTCTGTGTTAGTAGAAGGTAAGAATGACCAAGCCCTAGAAGGCAGGTTAGCGTCACAGGCTTATCCAGCTCAGGTTTTCAAAATGGGCCAGGCTGGCAGAGAAATGAAGTCACTCTTGCAGGCTATACGGGGCTCCACAGCTATCAAGCCATTTTCAAGATGGACAATAGATATAGACAATAGACAGTATTGTAGCCATAGGGATGATGGGTGACCTCATTTTTATACATCTACTGTTAATTCCCCAAATGAGACAGCACCAGAGACCCTTTTGGAATGCAGAAGGAATTGCCGCCTGCATTACCTCTGAAACTCAAATTTAAAAGCTGC
This sequence comes from Anhinga rufa, assembly GCA_013400875.1. Classification (NCBI taxonomy): domain Eukaryota; kingdom Metazoa; phylum Chordata; class Aves; order Suliformes; family Anhingidae; genus Anhinga; species Anhinga rufa. The sequence continues at coordinate 23,683 of VZTV01076705.1, forward strand.
ACCATCCCTCAAGTTGCATTTCTTCTCACACGGCAGGCAGGGAATACACATTTCATGCCCATCGGGCCTGTCCTGCCAAGTCACAAATGGGTCCAGCATTAAGTTTGAAACCCATCTGTATGCAGGCATCTTCCACCTTGTGCCCTGCCCTCACTGAAGCGGGCAGGAAAACGAATACAATATGTTGAAATGGAAAAAGAACCTATTTCTGGAGCCGTCGTCCCTGTCTGCAGTCGTCTGCGTGTGCGCACACATTGTGTCTATGTACTGGCTCCCCCAGACTGTGCTGGCTTGAGGTCTTGAAGCGCTCTGTCAACGATGCTTGCACTGCCCCTGCTTTTAGTTACAAACAGCTTTCGTAGCCATTAATAAGTGGGAAATAGAAGCTGCAAGTTCCTTAATAAAGTTTATTTAATCATAACTATGTTTAGGAAAATACACTTGTAAGGGTTAATATAATGCAATTTAGTTTAACTTTATACTACATTTTGGACAAAAGAGTTCTTATACATGTTTTAGGTAAAAACAGGATGTACGGTCTGGCTTGTTTTACATCTATTACAAACGTAGAAAAGACTGTCATGCACTACAGTAGAAAGAGCATGAAAAAAAATTACCTTTGGTTTAATTCAGAGAATACAAGTATTGCACTGTAAAAGCATCAAACATGGTGCAACTAAATATCATAAACATGTTTTCATGCCAGCTTACAAAAGTTTGTTAGCTAGTGTAATTTTAGAAGGGGAAAATATATGTACACATAAAACAATTCCATTAGCTATTTGGGTTCTGTTAATATTGTATGCACGCCACATATCTACACAACTGACATTCAAGAAAACTCTTGAATTTGATTTAACACTTTTCAGCTACAATAAATCTGTTGAAATCAATGACATTACCATATCTTAACTGGCCTGTCAGTTGTTAAACATTCTTCTTTAAATGACTAAAGTTCCAGCCTAGATAATCAAAATCCGGAAACAGCAATTACAACACCATGTATTATTATTAATGCCTAGCTACCCACTTCTAGATCGTTTCTCAGGGCAGTTACTTTGAGTGTATAGATTCATACAGCAAAATCCCAACACCACGTTGCTCAACCGAGGTCTGGCAGCATAGGGTATCAGTGTGCTAATCCTTCCAACCACATACTGGAGGTTGAACACTCATATAGGTATTGTTGCCAACAAACACAAAAATGCTAGCCTTGGCAAAACCAACAGAAAATAATTTAAGAATATTGAAAAAGTCCAAAGAAAAAAAGGGCATTATTTAAAGGGAGATACGGCAATGTAAGACCACCGTACATGGTGGGTTACCTGACCTGCACACCCCACACACCCCCCCCAATATGCAATATTAGCAATGTCTAACATTTTAGTTACACATAATGCATTACATCCTTGCTGCTTTACCATAACATACTCCCAAACCTTGGTCTTAACCAAGCAGAGAATTCCAACACAGTTCTGCACCAACATTAGGTATTTCAGGCCATTATTGATGGGTCTCAGATAGAAAGAATCAACTTTTCTTCTTCTTAATATGGTAATAATTTAATTTCAGTTTCTAATCTTGTGGTAAGAAACACTGCTGAACAGGAGCCGACTGTCATCTTCAAAGAGTTCTTGTCAGATCATGCATTGAAACCTTGACCGCTTCACAGAAACGTGCAGCCGAGTATCTCAGAGAACCACATCTTTGTTTCTATCTCATAGAGAGAGATTGAAAGTCTGTCAACACCATTATTTTCAACCAGGAAAATTATCAGGCCAGCCCACAAGTTTATTTGAACA
>VZTV01076707.1:0-13453 GCA_013400875.1 Anhinga rufa
TGATTTCTCGAGGTCCCTTCTAATACCTACCGTTCCGTGACTCTGTGATATTTAAAAATTACTGTATGATCATCTCTGAAAATAGCAATCAACAAAAAAATATGTAGGAAGGATTTGTGCGTGAGAACAAAGTGTCAATCTCGCTGTTATAGATATTTAATGATTTAGCTTCATTACAGTATCTCATGAAAGGTTATTTTATTTTAGTTTAAATTTATGTTCTGAACAGATTTAAGTTCTCTGCTGACTCCATGTCACTAAACCCTATCAAAGACTCAAAGCTACATTTTTCTAGAACTTGTGACAGTGAACTAAATGTCGTAAAGCATGTGTACAAAATGCAAATTTATTTTTAAGATTTTTAGATTTCACAACACTTTTTCTTCTGGTTTGCTGATCCCTTGAATTCCAGCCAGTGAGTGGGATAGGTAGAAGAGGAAAGGACAGTCTCCCATTAAAATTAATGTTTGAGGATATGTCTGTCTAGGGTGGTGATATATGCCTTGTCTACCATGGCATGCTTGTGCTTTATTTAAAACCCCATTTCACAGAACATATTCTTAAAGACTTCTCTTTCTGAAGTTTGGCTCTTCCTTGGGTCCTTTTTTTTTTAAAAAAAAATCTTAAAACCTAAATCCAGAAAGTTACCTCTGTGGTCCTTGACTACAGTCTCTCTTCTGCTCTTGCTGCTGAGAAGGTGGAAAGGGGTGGTCCTTAATCTCCAAATGCAGTGCCCTTTCAGTATCTTCCCTTCCTGTGGCATTCAAGAGTAGCCTTCTTAAGTGAAAGCTTTACCAAGCAGTACTGTGAAGGTGACCCAGTCTGCTGCTTCCCTCAGGATTCCTAATGACAGTGGAGGCAGTGACTGGTTGACCTGGTGTTCCACAGTAAGTTGCAGAGGCAGTGAAGCCTGTACTCTGAGGACAGCAGTGCATCCATTTGTTTAGTAAGCCTTGTGACTAACACGACTGGCTAAAAAGAGAATTCTATGATGAAATTAATCAGAAAGTGGTGCTTTGGTCTTGCCAGTGTGTTTGGGAAACCTTTCACCTGAAACTGGATTTTTCAAGACTTTGATTGAGCATACCATCTATAACAATATGACTTTAATATCTGAGTTCTGCCACCTTTATCCTCTCGCCATGATTATCTTTGTGCATAAAAAATAAGCTGTCAGTCTTAGACTTAATGCCATCCAGAATTATTTTCTTATTGGATGCACAAGACCTGTTTCCATGCCAGTTTGTCCACACATCCTTTGTATACAAATTTTGTAGTTTTCCAGTGTGGTTGTGAACCAGAAAGAATTTTGAAAACACAGTCCTTGGTTTTTAATGTTGTTTCAGTAAATACTAAGCTCTGCTTTTGAATGGGTGATACCAAGAGACTGAGATGTTAGTGTTTGATGCTAATGCACGATTCTTTTACTCTGTATGTTACCAGACTAAATACAGATGTTGAACTGTGTCAGAGTTTGAGACGTCTACTAGCTGATGAAACTGTTATGAGTTCCCTAGATCCAGAAACCAGGTACGTATTAATGCTTATAGGTTTAGATTTTTATTTAGTATATATCATTCCTTATTCTGCTTATATTTTGTGTTTTGTTGAATTAATACAACTGGAAAACATACCATGTCTCTGTTAGTGATTTATTAGTCACTACTAAATTACCTGCGCAGTAGCTAGGAAGTTTAGAGTTGTGTAGTCTTGGAGGATGTCTCTGTGACTGTAGAGCACAAGATATTTTTAAGCTGAATAACTGAGATCTGCAAAAACAAAAAAAATGAGAATTTAAGATTATCTTCAATAACACCATTCTCTTTAAAATGAGGTGCTGTAGTGTGGTGTATATATCAGTGTTTTTAACAATAAAAGTAGGGAACAGACTAACTTGATTTCAGTTTATAGAAACTTATTTATGTATCTTTCAAAATCAGATTATCAGTATACGTTTTTAAAGCTTATTTTATGATTTCTGTAAAATGTTTTATTAGCTGCTTATTCAGTTATGGTTTTGGATTATTCCTTTGCTGACGTAGTTAGACAAGATTAATGTTTGAAAAGTTCCTTCCTTCTTCCTTTTATCCCCCAAATCAAGGATATTAGATTTGAAGAGGTCTTTTTCTGATCTGTTAGAATAAATGAAGTGTCAAATTAAAATGGTCATTTGCAGAAATTGGTTAAACATCTAGATTAATGTCGTGGAATTGTTTTGAAGCATATTTTCAATGCAGATGACTAAAATAACTACAAAGGAAAAATCCTATTTCACCGAGTAAACTGTTAAGGACCTAAAACATAGGAAGTCTGTGTCCATAATAACAATACTCATATAATTGTGGTGTTATTGTCTGTAAAATACATGAAACCTAAATAACTACTAGGGGCAAAATGTGTTAAGAAATTATGCTTACTATCAAATAAGGCTGTTTTAACGGGGATTTACTGTATTTTTAGGCAAGTGGCAGAACTTTTTATGTTTGATTTTGAGATCAGTGGCATTCATTTGGATGAAGAAAAGGTAATTTTTGGCTACAATATATGAACAGAAATTTGCCTGACTACCAAAGACCAGATAATGAAACATGTGGGACATGAATCACATGATTCTGGGCCAGTTCATCCTCCAAGATTCCCATTGTCCTCTGGAGTTTTGTCTTCTCAGAAAGGATTAATTTTGTCTATTTTAAATCACTTCTAAAGTGTGTTTTTTAATGTTGTTTTAGATATTAGTTGACTGTTCTTCCCAGTTTGGCCCTCATCATTCCTTTGTCTGTTCTGAAGAGTTACAACCAAGACCTGGGATCCTGCTTTCTTTGACGGGTCTCTACATCAGATATTTAAAATAGCTGCTTAGCTGTCTGAACAACCTATTTACAGAGGAGGAAAAGCAGCAGCCCATGCACTGTGATGACAGGTTAATAAAGTAGAGTGTTTTAGAAGGGATCAGGTGTGTGTCCAGGCTCTCCTTTGGTGCTTGTATAACCAGAAGTTGTAAATCTTGTTCAAAACTGAATGTCTGGTCATGGTCCGATTACCTCTTTTGGAGCTTTTACATGCTTTTGCAGCAGTTAGTGATGGATTTGCCAAAACCATCAGCTTTCACCATGCTTTATGGTATGGATGCTCTGTTGCATGTCTGTTCATAGCTCAAATCCCTGTATGAAGTTAATACCCTTTTCATTTGAGTCATCCCCTCCAAAAACATCCGTACAAAGGCTCTTTTACCAGGTTTATGTGGTAAAGTTACTCTGAAGATCATGCTTCTAGAATATATTTTTACAATTACTTTGTACAAAGAACAACTCTGAAACTTGGACTCTAGGTTTTATTTCTGATTTGACTATTTGTTCTCTGGTGCTTCATCCCCTTTCAGTTACGATTTCACTTGCCCCTTATTTTTGCACGTATTCTCCTTCCTCCCCTGCGTATTCCACTTCTATTGATTGTTGCTCAGTGTTTCTTTTAAATTCTTATTTCAGACTTTAAAAATCCTTCACTGTTGTAAGTTGAAATTTACTTCTGCTAAAAGAATTTCTGCTTTTTAAAATAAAACTCAAAAAGATGTGTTTTAAAGAGTAAGGGTGGGATGGGAGGACAGAGATCTGCAGGTTTTGTCAGTCTTTGGACTTTACAAGTATGTTGTATCTGTACCCTCAGCCTTTTCTCTTGAGCTATGGATGCACAGTCAATAGAGAGCGTACCTTACTAACATGAGCAAGTTCATTGAAGTAAATCCTACAGTAAGGTTAAATGTGTGAAATGCCATAATGATGGTGATAAAACCCTAAATCACAAACTCAGGGAAAGGTTGAAATACCATAAATTCTTTAGGATCTCCAGAAAATAATGCAATACAAACAGTAATAAGAGAACTGTAATTCTAGATCTATTTCAGGATGCTAGTAGGATTTATCTGTCTAAATGATGCTCTTTTTTTCTCCTCTGTGTTTTATGCAGCAGTCATATTGGGCATAGTTTTATAAATGCTTTCCAAGCAGCTAGCAAAGCTTATGTAAATTCTACTTAAACTCCACTGTACATTTTCTTATTGCAGAAACATAGGCATTTTCTTTCAAATTTCAGTCCTGTATGAAATTATAGATCTGTATGTACATCTGAGCTTGTTAACTTCAGCCCTACATTAGGATTTTATTGATGCTGTAGGTCTAATCTTAAATGTTGCATTTTCTGCTTCATTTCTGGAAAAGCTCTTTAGGGTTTTAGAAACTTTGAGTTCTGCTTATGCTATGTCTGAAGATACTATGTGTTTTGTCCTTTGTTTTTCATACAGCGTAAAAAGGCAGTCAACCTCAACGTCAGAATATTGGATTTATGTAACGAGTTTCTGACAGGAGCTCACCTTCCCAACAAGATTGACAAACATGTTTTGCCAGAGCATATTCGGTATAATTTTACAGCTGAAGGCAATTACTTACAAGTTGCTGGTCTGCATGCTGATTGTCCTGATGATCTGGTGTGTATTTCTCGAGTTTGCTTTTGCATATTCTATAACAAAAGTGCATATCAGTTATTTTACTTGTTATTGAGGCAAATGCATACAGTTAAGGAAGAATTGTTTTAGAGCATAATAATCAAGGGCAGCCTTGGCTGTAACAGCTGTGAAATAATGGAGGTAAAGATCCTGAATGGATTGAGGAAGAGGGGCAGAATACAGACCCTGGATTTCAGGCAAGCAGACCAGCTTATTCAGTAAACTGGGAGGTGGGATCCCATGGGATGCAGCTCTGAAGGGTAAAGGAGCTCTAGAAAGCTGGCAGTTCTTTAAAGGCAGCATCCTCCAAGCACACGAGGATACCAAGATACTCAATATTAGTGCATCCTGATCCTTAGAAAGCCAAGCAGGTGTATCAGGAACTAGGTGTGGTGAGCAGGGAACTCGTGACAAAGCTTCATCGCTAAAGGGTAGCAGACATGAGGTGGAAACAGGTACAAGATACAAGGGAGGAATTTTGAAATATTGCCTGTACATGTAGGCGTGATGTCAGGAAGGCCAAAGCTCAACTGCAGTTGAGACTTGCAAGGGACATCAAAGGCAGCAAGAAGAGCAACTACTGCTGAATTAGTAGGACATTAGTAGTAGGCTGGACAAGGAAAAGGTGGGCTCAGTGCCGAGTAAGATGGGTAACGTAGTGGCAGCAGACACAGACAAGGCTGAGATGGTGATTGCTTTCTTTGCCTCAGTGTTCACCAATGAGTTCTCCCAGCCCACTGTGCTTAGTGAAAGGGTTCAAAGAGAAGAACAACTGGCAGTTGATGAGGATTCAGTTTGGGATTACTTGAGAGAACTCAAGCTATACAAGTCCTTGGGACCAGATGGGCTGCATCCAAGGGTCCAGAGAGAACTGGCTATAGGCTGTGAAGATCAGGGAAGAACCCCAATGACTGGTAGAAATAATATGTTCCACCCACCTTCAGAAAGGCCAAAAAAACCCAAATTGGGGAACTACAGGCAGCTTAGCTTCACTTTGATCCTTAGGAAGGTTATGGAGCAATCCAAGTTAGGAGATTACAGTCTGGATTGGTAGATGACCGGATAGGTAGAAAACCTCATTTCATGATCGGGCTCGGAGAGTAGTGGTTGAAGTGTTGTACTCTACTGGAAGGCTGGTAATGAAAGAGGTGTTGCAGGGGTCTGTCCTGGGACCTCTCCTGTTTAACATCTTTATCGGTGACCTAGAGGAAGTGACAGAGTGCTTGACTACCAGATTTGCAGGTGATAGCAAATTGGAAGGACCAATTGATATACTGAAGGGCAGGGCTGACATTCAGAATGGCCTAGAAGCTGAGGGAATGGTCCAGTGGCAACCTCACATAGTTCAAGAAGGACAAGTGCAAAGTCCTGCACCTGGAAAGGAAGAATTTTCTGGCAATAAGACAGGCTGGGACTGCCTGGCTGGGTCTGATCTGTGGGAAAGGCCCAGAGGGTTGTTGAGCAGCAAGCTAGGCGTGAGCCAGCAGTGACCCTGGCAGCAAAGGTGGCCAACAGCATCCTGGACTGCATGAACGGGCAGAGCCAGAGACTGAGGGAAGAGATTATAGCTTTTTACTCATCACTCTTTAGGAGTGACTTCAACAGAGGCCACCAAGATGGCCAGGAACTGGAGTGCTTGTGCTGTGAAGAGAGGCTGAGGGATCTGGGCTTGTTCATCCTGTAGCAGAGGTGTCTTTGCGGGGACCCTGACAGCAGTCAGTACCTACAGGGGTATCATGGAGAAGATAGAGCCAGGCTCTTCAGAATGGTGCATGACAGGAAGACAAGTGGGAACAGGCACAAGTTGAAGTGAGAAATACCAACTGGAGAAGTTTCTCCTGATGATGATACCCAACCAGTGGAACAGAGGTCATGCTCTCTCCCACCTGTGTAGGGTTTCGGGACCTGACAGGAAAAAGCTTTGTGCAACTTGGTCTTACCTCATAACTGACTCTGCTTTGTGCAGAAGGTTGGATTAGAGACCTATCTAGTTTGTCAGAAAAAAGAGAGAACCTTACTGTGGTAGAACCCAAACTGTAACGTTTATTTTCTGTAAGAAATTAAAAATTAATTACATCATGGCACTGATAGGATATAAATAAAGGATTAATACTCATTGCATATCATCTGTAAATTCTTGTCCTGAAAATAGCATGATCTGTAGAATTGCTACTGGAGCTATGAGTAATATATCAATTAAAGGATGCAGTTTGCGGAGTCAGATCTTTGGAGAGGCTCTTTGGGAATCATGTATTTTAGGTTGCAAGGGGCCTCTGGAGCATGTCAGTTTGAGTCTGATTCTGTTCAGAGCAGGATCAAGTAGATAGATCAGGCTTCTCAGTGACATGTTCAGTTGAGTTTTGAACACTTTCCAAGGATGGAGATTCCATTATCGTAGAATCATTAAGGTTGGAAAAGGCCTCTAAGGTCATCAAGTCCAACCATCAACCAAACACTACCATGTCTCCTAAACCATGTCCACATCTACACATTTTTTTGAACACCTCCAGGGATAGTGATTCCACCACATCTCTGGGCAGCCTGTTCCAGTGCCTGACCCCTATTTCAGTGAAGAAATTTTTCCTAATATCCAATCTAAACCTCCCCTGATGCAGCCTGAGGCNTAAAATGGAACACAGTATTTTAGGTGTGGCCTCACCAGTGCCGAGCAGAGGGGCATGATCACTTCCCTACTCCTGCTGGCCACGCTCCAGGATGCTGTTGGCCTTGTTGGCCACCTGGGCACACTGCTGGCTCATGTTCAGCCAGCTGTGAACCAACACCCCCAGGTCCTTCTGTGCCAGGCAGCTTTCCAGCCACTCTTCCCCAAGCCTGTAGCGCTGCATGGGGTTGTTGTGACCCAAGTGCAGGACCCAGCACTTGGCCTTGTTGAACCTCATACAACTGACCTTGTCCCATGGAACCAGCCTGTCCAGATCCCTCTGCAGAGCCTTCCTACCCTTGAGCAGATCAACGCTCCTGCCCAACTTGGTGTCATCTGCAAACTTACTTCTCTGGGCAGCCTGTTTGACCACCCTCACTGTTGGTTTTTTTTTTCCTGATACCATATTGGAATTTTTCGTCTTCCACCTTGTGTCCATTACGTTTCCTCCTCTTGCTCTGCACCTCTAAGAGCAGTCTGGTTGCACGTTTTCTACACCCTACTGCTAAGTAAAGATTAATATCTGCTTTGAGCTTTTCTTTCTTTAGGCTGGACAAACCCAGCTCTCTCAGCCTCCATTCTGTGTCATGTGCTCCAGCCCCCAAAATCCTGGTGGCCCTGCGCTGGACCCAGTCCAGTATGTCAGTGTCTGTCTTGTCCTGTGGAACCCAAATCTAGACATTGTGCTCCAAATGTAGTCTGACCAGTACCAAGTAGAGGGAAACGATCACATCCGTGGACCAGATGGCTGTGCTCTTTCCAATAGAGCTCAGTATGCTGTTGGCCTTTGCTGCAAAGACACTGCTGACCCACGTTCAAGGAAGGGGAATCATCTCAATTACTTTATGTGCTTTTTTTTAAAATGAAAGCCTGGGAACAGAGTAGGTACAAAATGACTTGTGAATTATTATAGTAATTTTTTTAATAAACTCAGGAACTGCATTCTTGTTGAGTGTATTATCTATGAGAGAAGCTTATTTCAAATGAAGGCAAGCATAAGTTGTTGCTGGATTTCTTAAGCCTATTCCATATGTACAATATAAAGATTATATTCAGTTGGTTTGTGAAACATAAAAAGCATTTTACCAGATTTCCTGAGGCTTGAGGTGAATTTTTTTTTTGAGAGTTATGGAAAAACCCAAACAAACGAGAAATAGGAGAAAAACTAATTGTCTGTGGGCGGATGGGCAGACTAATAGCTTGCTACTTCAAAAGAAATAAGGCTCTTCTCTTCCTCTTTTTTATCTGTCCCGACCCTCTCTTTGGTTCTTATCATATCCTTCCATGATCCAGCTTAACTATGTGCAGAGAACAATTTGGCTTTCTTTTGGGTTTGTTTTTGGAAGTTTTAGTGAGTTAAGACAGCCCACAGAGTAGTCTGAGAAGCACAGATGTTGGCAGAAGAAGGGAGGCAATGAGCATGGAGGGGACTGTTGACAAGAGTAGAGAACAGGACCCTTTTTGGCAGTCTCGATCTGTTGGGTTGTCTCATTGCATTTCCTCATTCCATCTGTAATGGATAAGAGCTGTAATTGCCAGGCAGGCATAATTACTATTGTTAAAAGGCGTTAGGCCTTTTCTCAACAATATCAGTGAAACACAGCTGTAATGCCAGATCTTCAATTGCATCACTTGTTTCCCTTAAAAATTGTGCTATAGTAATGTGACCTTTTTTTTCTTTTTTTTTTTTTTTATTAGGTGCGAGAAGCTGCCTACAAGATTTTCCTTTACCCAAATGCTGAGCAGTTGAGTCGTTTAGAAGAATTGCTTGCTAGCCGAAACAGTCTGGCACAGTTGGTTGGGTATGACACCTTTGCCCAGAGGGCTCTTCAGGGAACAATGGCCAAAAATCCAGGTATAAGGCATGCTGAGAAATCAAATGCACTGTGTTAGGTATGAGGTCAAAAGTTGTTACTGTCTTTTGCTAAGTTTACCCATACTTCTTCCAGTTCTTGCAGTTACATTTTGCTTTTTGCTATACTCATGCTTTCTGTAAATGGCAATACTCATTGACTAGGCACCAGTGTTTTTGTTCAGAATCAATGCTTGCTCCTTAGATTATGAAGTTGCCATTATCCCAGCATGTAACAAAGTAAAAGTGGTACTAAATTCTCCTGAAATGATGGCACAGTGGTCAATGGAGTAGTTTGTTGTTCTAAGGGAGCTTGTTTTGTTTGGAATGTTTTGATGTAAACTTAAATCTTTTATGGGAAAAAATCACTTCCTTAATTTTTTTTTCCCCATTTAACTTCTAGAGACAGTACGACAGTTTCTGGAGAAGCTTTCTGACCAATTATTTAAAAGGTATGTCTTTTTCACTAAGTTATTTTTCTAACCATACTCTTTAGTTAAAGAATAGAGGGACTTGTGCATTAATAAGTCAGTCAGCACTACTTATTATATACTCTGATGAAACAAAAAGCAAGACTTTCTCAGAGTTTTGAGGGGAGCTGTCGACTTAGAATAAATTCTGTGTCTGTGACCAGAGAACACCCAGGACTGAATGCAACAAATGATGGGCCAAGAAATGCAGGCAACAGCAAACAAGATGACCAAGTTTAAGTGTTGAAGAACACCTCTCCTGGTCTTCTCCCTGTACGCACAACTCCATATATTTTACATTGATAAGCAAATTCCCCTGTCTGCCCTTCTTGCCTCCCTTAGTTCCACACAGCACAGAACAGTTTCATCGCTGTGTATAAGAAGTGTATTGTAAGAAAGAAAATACTTTGGAGGCTTACAGAGTTAGAGGGACTTGATTTGAAGGTACCTGGATGACAGAAGCAGAATGGAAAAGTTCTTTTACTGTAGTATATGAGCCTGCCATTTTATTGAGTACTATCAATCTCTGACGATGGACATTTTCTTAGGATGGAGTATTATTGTGTACTGTATTCCATTGCTCAAAAATCTTTCATTAACACTTTCATCATAAAAATATTTTTCAGAACTCAAAAAGATTTTGAAGTTATGACAAAGATGAAAATGAAGCTCAACCCCCAGAATTCAGTGAGTTAAATTTTTGTGTGTGGTTTTCTGTTTTCTTTTTAAAAATACAGTATAAGTTAACCTTGTTCTACAAGAAAAATTAACTCTATTTTAGTGTACAACACATAGTATAATTAGAAAGAGAAAATTTCTGTCTGCTGGCTTTAAATGCTTTTTGAATGCTTAGCTGCTATTTGTATTAAAACCAAGCACTGAGTGCAAGATAGCTGTTGGTTTATAGAAAACAATACTGAGATAACCAAAACATAAAGTGGTGAAAGTAAATATTACTTTGTTTTGAATCAATTGTCTCATTTGAAAAATAAAGGCTGTACTTTAGGTTAGATGCATGTCCAGTTTGCATATTGTGTTGTATGTATCCTAATTCTGTACATGACTAGGTTTATCTCTTTATTGAGTGTATTTCTTGAAATCTGGTATGAAGTTCCATTATATATTTGAATAAGAAGTACCATCTTTAATCAAATGTTAAAACAAAGGTTTCAAGTTATGATACATGATGCTGTTTCTGACCATGTTTTTAGCACTGAATGTTTCCCATTATGTTTTAAAGTTTTGTGACTTGTCGAAACTGCAAAAATATTCAAAGGAAACAAAACTTTTATTTTGGGTTCACTCATTGTCCATTATTGCAATTATAAGCTGAAATTCTCTTTCAGAAGCTGATGCCGTGGGATCATCCTTACTACAGTGGTGTCCTTCGTGCTGAGAGGTAAGCTCTTTACGTTCATGATTGTAATGTAAATGAGTCTTTATTTCATTCCTTGCAATAAGGATAAAGTCCTCAATGTAAACAGGATTTCCTTCTTTGAAGATATACTCAATATGAAAAAATAAAGAGTATTTTGTGGGGCAGTTGTTTGTAACATTTTTTAGTTACTGCTGGAATGCCCATAGAAGTTTTCGGCTCTTCTGTTGTTTTACAGTGAAGTATTGGCTGTCTTTGAAGATGCAAGAGGATAAAATGGTTTCAGAACAGCTAGAATATCCTTATTCTTGTTTTGCTTTCAGCTTTTAGCTGAGCTGCAGTAGTGTTTAAAAATAAACTTAGATCACTGAATACAGTCCAGCTCCTCTTCATATTTTAACTGTATTGTACTTCTTACTGAACACACACTTATCATCCCCTTCTACAGACTTGAAATAGCAAATTCCTGAGTAGATCATCACTGTTTATGGACAGAATTCATTCTCATCTCTCCTGCAAAGACTGGGAAATAAATCCTCTACACAGACTTAAATAGTGCACAAGACCTTTGCAAATAATGAGATGCCACCTCTGAAAGACGTGAGCCCTGCATGTTGGCTTTATTAGATCAGCAGCGGTGACCTTTTAGGTTTGTGTTGGAAAAGATAATTTAAAGTTGTGCTTCTCTCACAACAGGGGGAGGAAAAATCTTCCTTCACTGCAGATTCCTAGGGTTTTGTTTTTTAAACAAACTTAGACTAGATGTGTCTGATTAAAGTAGTAGTTTACTCTGGATCAGAAAGCTATGGTAGTATAGACATAGCGTGGAAGGATTGCCAGCAGTTGGCCTGGCTGTTCTGCTGGTTTCTTGTACTTTGTAATTGAGGCAGTAGTTTCACGAGCAGGAGCTCTAATATTGGCCTTGTCTTAAGCTACTGCATGCTCAGATGGGAACTGAGCATGTGCAGCAACATTTGTGTCCTGGGTGCGCAGAACTTGCTGTGCAGGGGAGGGAGAGGGATGTCCAGCTGCTGGGTTTGCTCCCTGTAGCTGATGCTGGAGCATGCAGCACTCTGCAGAGTATGTGTGGATTGCTTGTTTGTGGCACGGCCTGGGAGTCGCTGCTTTTGTTTTAAACTGGACAGGTAGCAGACATGCTTCTGTGAAAGTGGGAACGAAGTAGTGGTTATACTGGAGGAGAGTCAAGGTCCATCTAGTTCCAAATCCCATCTTAGCAGTGGTCAATAGCAGTCTGTGGAACAGCACTGTCATACTTGTTCAAGATAGTATCTTGTAGCTTACAGATCTCTTTTACCTTGCCTGCATAGTGTCTTCAAAACAGCAAGAATTACATTCTGATACATAGTGCTTAACATTACTGCCTAATGTTGATGAAATTTATTGCCTGTGTATCCTATTTATTTTCTACGTTTCCTATAGTGTCTGCTTTCCCTGTTTTCAGAATTAGAGTGTCCCATAAGGGTTAGAGCATTTGGTGTAGAAGGCTCTGTGTTTGTTTCTTTCTCCTCCTGGAAGAGTGTCTTCTGATAGTGTCTTACTGTCCTTAGATCATCTCGTGAAGCTAACCATACTGTAATTGAGTTGCTGATGATAACAAATAGATTATTCTGCTCATTTTGGCATTAGGAGGAAAAATATTTCCTTTTCGTCTGTGGCTTTGTAAAAGACCCAATAAAAGTTACTTTAATAATTGCATGGTAGCTTTATGAAGGGAGAGCTGCAGGTCTCCCTTTGTCTTTGTCTTTGCTATGTTTTTATTTATTCAGGCACCAAGTCTGGCAGCCAGATCAGTGTGAAGAACGTCCTGAACTTACATGGGGCCTCCCTGATTACAGTGCAGGGTTGGGACCCAACCTTCTTCTCCCTCCAGGTTGGGCAGGGATATTTTTTTTCTGGCAGGTATACAAGCATCTACAAGACTGCGAAGGAAAAGTAGTTTTCCTCTCCATCTTGTGCGGCAGTGTTTCCTTAAAAACCAAGGGCTTAGGTCCTTCACTGCCCTGTTTTCTGTATAGTTGTCTGTCTTTGGGAAAGTTCTTGATCTGGCAGTGACTTAACAGTGCTTTACATTCATTCTGCCCATATTATAGGTATTTAACAGGGTACTGGATACTGGGTAATCAGCCCTGAAAAGTAAATCTCACTTCTCCACTGCATGGTATCAGTGGCTGTGCTTTATGACAGAAACCAGCCAGGAGTCAGAGGGTATTCATACCACAACCAGAGGACAGGAATATCCTTTGTCATGTCTGTGTGCTAAACATGTTCTATTTGCCACTTACCATCTATGTAAATGTGAATCCACTATCCTTAATCTTATATTTTTACTTACCTCTGTTTGACCACATCCTTTCTTGAATGCCCCNCCTTGGATGCTATGGTATGTTCAGTTTAACACTTTTGTAACTGGAAGATGAGAACTATATCTGTCACAAAGCTTCATACTGGCAGGAGTCTGACTTTTGGATATTTGTTGTTACTCTCTTTCTAGCTAAGACAATTACCTTGTAGTATTATGTCTCTAAGGAAAAGTGATGTTTTCCTTGGTTTGTTCTTTTTTCCCCAGAGAATATAA
>VZTV01076708.1:0-12057 GCA_013400875.1 Anhinga rufa
GGAGCAACGGAGCTTCGCTCCTCAAATTTTGAGGAACTACAGCTGGAGTTGAGACCAAAAGGTCCCAATCTCCTCTGAAAAGAGAAAAAGAGAAGTGTGAATGAGAGGAGGTAGAATGAATATGTATTGCCATACATCATGTTAGCTCTTGCCGGCTCATTTCAAGTCCTGTTTTCGGAATAACAGTAGTCGTTACTTGTTATAATGCCTGGCTCTTGCCATTCATCTGTAGGCCTCAAAAACAACTTTAGACTGATGGCGGCTCTGCTGACACACAAAAAAGTCACCATGGGATCCTGCTGTGGCCCAGACGCAACCCCACAGAGGCAGGTTCTGCCCTCGCGCAGCACTGAACTGTCCAGGAAAGCAGTGATAAATTCTGATGTACGCTGCTCTCAGAATGGCAGCAGCTCGTGGCAGCAACGCTAGATAGCACCGATTTTACCCGGATGAGGGGCGAGCTCTAAGGGTTGGACCCGAAGACATAAACATTTGTGTTTCAACCCCTAGTCAAGCTGCTTTGTTACCGATATCTAGCATAGATGCTGTACGTACTAGTGGCTCGATGTAAGCTGGCGCTTCCAGGATAGAGTAAAAAACCTATGCAAACAAGACAGTGGCAAAGCTACCGAGGCCTGGAAATTCAGGTTCCAAAGTCTGCTATTCCGTCCTTCCCTCATTCCTTTGCATCTGGCTATTCTGCAGCAATTTAGGTAATAAGGCTCTTTGAAATGGGAACAGTCAGACTTATAAATGTATGAATATGTAAATCAGATTTGTATTATCAGAGGTTCATATCAGTATAGGTGTGCATGAGGATGTGTTTCTTTCTTTGTCATTTTTCTTCCCACCG
The DNA here is from genome assembly GCA_013400875.1 of Anhinga rufa. Lineage (NCBI taxonomy): Eukaryota > Metazoa > Chordata > Aves > Suliformes > Anhingidae > Anhinga > Anhinga rufa. The sequence continues at coordinate 854 of VZTV01076708.1, forward strand.
AAAACCTTTGTGGCTCACTTGTCTCCCTGGAGCGGGACCTGGGTCTCCCAGGACCCTGCCAGAAGAGCTTTTTGGTCTTTTTTTTTTTTTTTTTGACAGTTGCAGCTCCTTGGAAAGGTGCAAACTGCACTTACCTACCACCACCTAGAAAACACGTTGGCATGGGCTTTGTAGAATGCTTGAAAACCTGCATTGCTTTCTTTGCTGGTTTTGGCTGGGGTAGGAGTTAATTTTCTTTACAGCAGCTAGCGTGGGGCTGTGTTTTGGATTTGTGCTGCAAACAGTGTTGATAACACAGGGATGTTTTCATTCCTGCTGAGCCGGGTTTACGCAGAGCCGAGGCCCTTTCTGCTCCTCACCCCACCCCACCAGCGAGGGGCTGGGGGGCACAAGGGGTTGGGAGGGGGCACGGCTGGGACAGTGACCNACCCCAAGGGATGTCCCACACCATAGGGCGTCATGCTCCGCAGATAAAGCTGGGGGAGAAGCAGGAAGGGGGGGACATTGGGAGGTTGTCTTCGCAGGTCACCATTAGGTGCGATGGAGCCCTGCTTTCCTGGAGATGGCTGCACACCTGCCTGCCCGTGGGAAGGGGTGAAGGAATTCCTTGTTTGCTTGCGAGCGCGTCTTTTGCTCTGCTTATTAAACTGCCTTTATCTCACCCCGTGTGTATTCTCACTCTTAGCCTTCCGATTCTCTCCCCCATCCCACCAGGGGGGAGCGAGCGAGCGAGCTGCTGCCTGGTGCCTAGTTGCCGGCTGGGGTTAAACCATGAGACTTTCCCAAGAAGCTGCTGCCACCACTCCCCCACCAGCTCTTATGTCATGAACAGCCAGCCTAGGCCTGCTCTGTGTTACTTTCGCATCCTCTCTCCGGTATCAGCTGAGAGACACCGGGAAGAAAGAGATGCGAAATAAAAAGTGGACAAAGGACCCCTTTCCTGCCACCGCTGAAGCTGATGGCAAGAGTCCTGCTGACTTCAGCAACACTAACGTTGTTAAGAATAGGTCTATACTAAATTCACCGTTCTGTCTGCAGCTCGTGTGGACTTATCTTGACTTACAACGTGTGTGCACATGCATGGTGAGGGGAAATGTACAGTTTTTGGCACTTGAAAGTTTAATCAAAAGGCCACTTTTCCCGTCTGCTATTTTTGGGCCCAGCCTCCCAAGGGTCGGTTTGATGACATTTCATGCTGCTTCTAATCAATTTTATACCGGGAAGCAGTGTGAGAGCTGACTACCAGAGAGCTGGAGTGGCATGGAGCTCAGCACTGGGAACGGAGCTGGAAAAATATGTTGGGGATTTTGGGGCATAAACAAATGTTTCCTAATCTGGACTGCAACTCTGTCGGGCATGTACTGACAAGCAAATGTCGATTGGAGCTGAAAACCAGCAGGTTCTACTACAGTGTAACCTGTAAATCCACATCTTGACAGGCATGTTCTGGTACGCAGAGCTATAGTCTCCGGGAACTAAGGTAACATAGGAATCAGATCATGGAATCAAATCGCATGATTATCACTGCTTTTTTGCTTTGTATAGCCAAAGGAAGCAGGTAGTAGTTTTGTACTCGTTATTTCCTATATAGATGTTTAGATCAGACTTGATTTTTCTGGGAGCTTGCGGCCCCGGAGGATTAAATGATTTTGAAGACGCAGGCTTTTATCCCCCAGTCTGTTTCTCCCCCATATCCTTTCCACCCTGTGACTGTCTCTTCCATGGCTGGGCAAACACAGATAGGTAGATGCTCGCTCCTGGGGCCTCTGTTCCTCGCTCCACGCACCTTGTGGAGAACCACATGGGAGCCACATATAAGGAGAGGAAGGACTAAGAGTAGTGGGGTCAGAGCTGGAGCAAGACTTCTCAGCAGGGCTGGCAAGGCTGAATTTTGCTGCCTCAGCCGTGAGATCTTGGGACCAGGCTTGGTGACCTTGAAGCCGTCAGAGGTTAGAAGGTGGGGAAAGACTGCTGCTGTCAGCAGGGAGCTGCTTTTCCAACCTGGGCTGCAGCAGCCACCTCAAGCACTTATTCCGTGGCAGTAACAGCAGCAGTGACCCTGGCTTCGGGGGACTTGACAGACCCTGACTGGTTGCTGTTGTAGTCAGCTGCCAGTCCTGTCCCTTGAAATCCAGGAATCTGTATTTATTTGAAAGACCCTTAAAATATCAGGAAGAATCAGCAGGAAACACGGTTGAGCTTGGTGCTCACGCTCTGCAGTGTGCTTTTGGCAATGTGAAACTTCCATTTATGGGGATTTCTAGCACGTTTGCAGGCAGAAAATACAAACAGCACAGCTCCACGGGCTGCACTGATCTCTGCCTTCAAGTAGATTATCCCTACACGGTTCTCAGTAGAACCTGTGGGCTTGTAAGCTAAAGAAGCCCCGTTAAAATAACAACGTATAGTTTCCATCGCATACAGTTGCGACTCTTCGTATGCCCAGGGCCGGCGCTTTTGACCAACCGTTGTTGCTTTCTGAGGACAGGTTTCCCTCGGCACAGGCAAAACTCTTAGGAACGCTTACTGCCTGTATTGGCAGTAAGGGATCTGCAGGATGCCGAGTGGCTGACTTGATCCCAAAGCTCGTTTCTGGGGTAAGGGATGAGCTTCTTGAAGAGTCCGTAGTGGGCAGTTTAGGATGGAGCTCGCCATGTTGCATCTATTTTGGAAAGAAAGCATTGAATCTGACAGGGAAGAGGTAAAATATTAATTTTTATATTAGTATGTAATTTCTACTCTTAACAGTATATCTGAGGAACGTTATCGCTGCAGCCCACCCTGGAGGGCAGCTCTTTAGCAATGCAAATAGCAGAGTTCTGATGGTTTGCGCTTTTCCTAGTTTAAGGAATTACTGATCTGCCTGCTCCTCTCGCAGAGCAAAGCTGGGAGAAAGCATTGCGTTCCAGCATTTGAGCTGCATCAGTGCCAAGTATTAGACCAAACCTAACCCTCATCAGCAGTTTAATCTAATGGTGTGGTTCTGTAGCTGATTTAAATCTGTACTGCACTGGTTTGCTCTCTTCTCCGCCCTGCAGCTGTGTGCTCTTGTGTGCTGCTTCTGGTGCTCACCTCTCCCTTCACTTGCTCGGTAGAGCTTGCTAAACCAGCAGAAAACCGTCTCGGCAAAAGGTAGCGACTATGTTTTTTTTGTTGGCTTAGAGAGCTGAATGAGGTCAGCAAGGTGGCAGTGCCAACCCTGGGGTGGAAGCATCTCTTGTGTGGACAGACGTGATTCCACAAGGCGGGCGACCCACCCTAATAGCTCACCGCTGCTGGGAAAAGCGTTCGCAGAAGTGGTGCGGTGCCACCCCCGTGGAAGGTGGACTTGGCTGGCCTGCGGAGTCACAGCTTTCCATATGGAGATTCCCAGATCATTCCCCGTCGTGGGCCTCGGTGACTTGCCCAAGACTACAAAGACAGACGGCGGCAGAGCCAAAATCCCATACTTAACTGCAGAGGAACAAAACCTCGCTCCTTTCTGTCGTTTAAATCCGAGTTATATTTTGATTAACAGAAGCCAAAAAGGAACTCAATGCACCTTAGAATAAAGGTACTTGGAAAGCAAGATCCTGGACTAACACCTTTTTTTTTTTCCCCAGCACTTTTTGTTCGGGTTAAGGTACAACAGTAAACCACAAAACGCAGCCTTTTAGCTGGTGGGCAGGGATATGCAGTTCCCCTGAACTTCCACTGGGCTCCTCTGCTGTTACAGTCAACAGCAGTGCCAATTAAACGCTTCCTAGTCTGAACCCAGCTAGTTTCCAGTTGAGATCCCAGCCGGGAGACTCGGTATTGTTTCTGTCCAGAGGTCTGTATTACCAAAACTGACAGGTGTCACAGGGGTTACTCTATTCTTAGTACTGTTTTGAATTAAAAAAAAATAATCCTGAAATATTAAAAAATATCTGAGAAGAAAAGGTGTTTCTAAGATATTGGAAATCCTGTTACGTGGCACCGTTCTGTTTTCCAGGCTGTCCAGATGATAGGTTATGGGTGATATTGAAGCTCGGAATTATACAATGACTATTGTGTTAGACTTACACAATGACTACAGTGCCCTCCGACTGAAGCAGGTTTCTTTTCCTATTCATGTTTATTTTACGCCTAAGTGAAACAAGACCTTACTTTTATATGTTCTCTCTATATAAATATTTCTCTCTTTTTTCGAGTGTTCATGAAAAATGTGACAAGATGTCCACCAAGGTCACACATGTAAGCATAAATAGCTGCAATTTAACATCAGTAGTTAGCAAACAAGATACCCTCGAGGTAAGGAGGCTGATAAAAAGCGGGCAATGATGTATTAAAGATGCATTATTTGGGGGTCTATGGATATAATTTAGGCTTCACAATAAGGTCAGACTGATTTAATTCTCTCTGCAAAGGTCAGTCCGAGGCCTGGCTGTACTAATCTCTGTGCTCTCCATCTGTCTGCACTCGAAGCCAGACACTTTCAATAGGTGATTGTGTGTTCATGGCTGGCTACAAACACATTGAAATTACCTCCAGGTCTAGGCCTCCGAAAGTGTTTACTTGGAGCCACCGCTGCCCCTGGAGTAGCTGGTACCTATGGAACTTTACACTGGGCTGCTGCTTTGAAGCCTTGCGAAGAACATCTGATATTCGCCGTTTCCTACTGTTGCAAGTGCTGATGAGTATTCAGCTTCATAAATGCGTCACTGTAGTGTCATAAACTCTTTATGCGGGTTTATTCTGTGACCCTTGAAACATGACTTTTTTTTTTCTTCAGCACTGACAAAAGTATAATAAAGTTAAGTAAAGGAAAGAAAAAAAACCAAACAACCCACCCTTACGGTATCCGCTTTCTCCAAAATGAGGAAAAATGAAGAAACCGGTGTTTGCGGACATCTTTATTTGATAGTCCAGGTCTTTTAAAGATCTTCCTCCATAAGCAGGGAATTCTTTAAAAATAATTGACAGGACAAAATAAATATGCGATGTGCTGCTATCTGTTAGTCATTTTCTTGCGTCTTTTTTCACTGCACGCTAAACATTTTTGAATTCTCGTTTCATTTTAAGCAGTAAACGGGTTTATTAATCTGAATGCAACAACTAGAAAAAATGAGGCCAGTGAGTGCTTTGAGCTTTCAATAAATATTTAGCTCACTGAAATAGCCACACACAGCAAATAGCACTTGCTTTCATGAAAAAAGACCTGTGAGCTTAGCGGAAGATACACTTATTCTTTTTAAAATTAAGAGTCCTATTTTCTACCTGTATGATTTGGACCAGAAGGTTATGAATTGATACTGCTTTCGTTTTAGGTAGAGGGTATTATTATTAATGGTGAAATCATATAAAATGGTGTGAAATAATTGAATTTGCTCAAACAAACAAACAAACAAAAAAGGTTCCACACCGTGCTCTCTCTCTCTGAGGTGCTTCCTTACGTACAATGCTTACATACACCTGGTTTCAGTAATTATTTGACATTCATACAGCAAACGGACTCTTTCGAAAGTAAAAAAGGGGGATCTGGTTTTGAACCAACAAAATCCAAATCAAGGAATTCAGAGCTTAGGATGCCACTCTCCCCAGAGTATCTTGTCCTGAGTTGTCTCGAGCCTGCCTACTGTAAAGCCACCCAAAAAGAGGGAACTGCGAGAACAGTGATACAGATCATAACATAGTAATCTTAAGTCAGATTTCTGTGCCTGTATTCCTCCATTTAAATAACACCTTGGTAAACAAATGCTGATCTTAAACGATAAAGGCTTTTTTTTTTTTTTCCTCCAGGTATCTTACGAAATCAGCTATTGCTTTTGTGCATGACGTGTGCTGATGAATCAGAGATAGTATTTGGCTCTTGAGGCTGTTTCAGTGGCCCTGCTTTTTTAAATCAGATGAAGGCAGGGAGAGAATCTGTGCAGAGATCTCAAAAAGTTTTAGGAAAGTGCTGCAGTGCAGAACCCTATTATTTTTTTTTTTAGGTTATTTGACGCCTGACCCCACATCCCCATGCGCACGCTGCCGTTTACGTTCTAAGAGACCACACTGGTGGCCAGCTCACCTTTTCACTAGGTTCAAGGGTTGCTGGAACACCTCTTCTTTTGGACCGTGTGCTGGTGTGCTTGGATTAGCCATGGGGAATCGCTGGAGAGTGACACAAGAAGTCACCCCCCTGCGAGATGAACACACAGCCTCTGCGGGGTCCTGTCTCCCGCTGGCCGAAGGAGCTGGTACGTGAACTTGGGTTCTTTTCACTGAGCGGGTATGTTTAGAGTAATTATTATTTGTGGTATCGTTGTCTAGCTGCAGGAGTATTAAGGTATTCATTACACCAACTGTTTGCTTTAAAATACTTTGTGGGTGAGCTTTTATTGCTCAGGAATGGCGCCAGATGGACAGTCCTGAGGAGCAAAGTCCTTGCGCTATCTACCGAACAGGTATGGCACAAGCAGCGGTGCATGAAGGTTTCCTCCTCTACCTCCCTGTGCCACCAGCCTGTTCTGAGGAAGCTCAGAAGGGGGAAGAGGGCACCCCAGAGTCTGTGCCTCTTCAAAGAAACCGACACCGGGGCCACCTGCTGAGGTGGTGGGTTTGGAGACATGGTGTCTGACACACCTCCATGGGGCTTCTCCCAGAGGCTACCTGGGATCAGGCTCTTGGCAACTTCTTAAAGCATCTGCTTTCCTAGAAGCAGAGGCAATTTTTGGAGCAGTTGTTGCCTACTGCATGAATCCACACCAGACGGGCTTTGCAAATATTTCCGATTCCAGCACCTCGAGCTGCAATATACCTTTTTGAATCGGTTCTATCCCTTCAATTAGGGGAGGGGCGAAGTTTCCAACAGAGATTGAGGAGCTGGCAATGTCCGTCCTTGTGTCAATACTGTAGCCATTCAGGCGGAACAAAATACCTGTTGTGCGTGGTTCCTTAATGACAGTCCCTGGGCTTTGTTTGCATCTCACTCACAGTGGCATACTGCTTATCAGATGTCTATTGTGGACTGCTTTGTAACACAGAGGCACTGTCATACGCACTTTCCATCCCAAAGTCTGGCTGGCTTCTTCCTTTCCTGAAAAAGCAAGCTCGGGACAGGCCAAAAAAGCCACTGGTTCTGCCAGATTTCAGGAGCTGTGCTCATCTACCGGGCTGACATGCTGTTTTCCAGAAAGCCTGAGTAGGGTCTAGGCCTTAGCTGCCGCTAGCAGAAAGCATGGCTTCTTGAAAGTGCTTTCCTGCCGCAGCAACACCGCCCCTCCAGACCTCCCGCGAGTGTCCCGAGGGACGCGGGGACCCTACGGTGAGCGTCGCGCCATTGGAGGCACTGGGCGCCAGCGTTCTGGGAGCTGGACTGCACCCGGATTTGATGGGTGCTGTCAAACGAGGCTGTCGTGTATCTGTGACAAACTCGCACGGCTTAAGTAAATCAGTCAGATATTAAAATTATTTCCTCACAAAAGCTCTGAAGTCCCTGGTTTTATGCTGCGGATCCATGACCTGGAAGAGATTCTGTCATTTCCACAAGAACACCCACGTAAGCCTCTAAAACTAAAACCTTCCTCTTTGTTCCTGCCTTCACCTAGTTAAAAATAAACAACTAGATAGAAGATGGGTGGTTTCCCACCTGTAATATAAAATAAAACTGCGTTCCCCCAGTCTAACTCAGCCTGGAGCTATTTTAATCGCCAAGAATAAGCCTCTTAAATTAGAGGCTTTAGAACGGAAACACTGACAAACGCTTAATATGACAATATTGGCGACTTCCACCGTAGGGTGGTGGTCTGCTGTGGCAACATCTTAATCGGGGAAGGACCACTTAAAATATGGCACTGCTTCTCGTGCCTTCCTTACGCTCTGCACACTCGAAAAGGAAAACAAAAAAAAATCGGGGAGTGTCATAGAAACATGTTTTTCTCAGCATAGCGGGGAGTTCTGCTGCATGGATTGGCCTCACGCTGTGCTCTTAGGGGCTGTAGGAGTTAGTTTAAGGGTTCAGGCTCACCTCGTCTCAAAGCTCACATTTTGCCCTTTGAAACAGAAAAATCTTCTGCCACAAAAATGGGCAGCTACTTTTTGATCGTGCACTCGTAGCGTTTTTTTCATGTGTGGGACATGACATGCTCTGTCAAGCCACTGTATTCAAACTTCCCCTAATAGGTTTCATTTTTATTAGTGACGAAGGACAGGTGATTTGAATCTTAATCCGACGGGGCGATCTGTATGTGAGATGTAGAACACCTAGGCGTGGGCTTTTGATACGGCTACTGCAATGAGCTCGCACGCTTTGCATGCCGATCTCGAGGCGGTGTGCTGTGCCCAGCCCTCCACGGGGCGCTGGTGGAAATGGTGGCACTGGTGCAGGCTGCTTTTGTGCCGCTGTATTTCCCTTCCCTATCGTTAAGTTTTCGATTCCCTCTTCCCTTACTGTGTATTTCTTCTCCTGCCAAGTTCCGAGGGAGCAGAAAAGCTGCTCCTTGTGGTGGTGTTATTTTTAAGCAGTGCTTTTGGGAAGTCGGTCTTTTGGGGAGGAGAAAGCATCAGGCATTAGGCAGATGAAGACAATTTCCGCGTTGCAGAATTACCATCTAACATGTGCTTGTCTTGCGGGACGGAGCTGTAACAATTCACAGCTCCTCCCGTCCTCGTGCTCCTTGCGAAACTCACTCCAAGTCAAGAACTTCCAGTTCACGTCCTCCACGTGCCTGAACCCGGCCATTTGGTTGGTACGGCTCCCTGCGCTCCACGTACGCTCTCCCCTCTGATCCATCGCTGCTAGGAGCAGAGTGCTCGGGGCAGGTTAGCTGAGCTGCTGTTAGGCAAGAAACGGAACAAACAGGTTAAAAAAAAAATAAAGCCTGGGTTCCCAGGTGCATAAAGCCGAAGGACAGAAAAGAAATAACTCCAGCTAAGTAGGGAAAAAAAAAAAAAAGATGTTATTTTGTTCTTTCCGTGGTGTGGTGAGCCGAGTCTGGGGGAGCGGCAGCTGCCGGCCCGGATGGTTTCCCTAAGCGCTCGCGGGGAGCCCTGCTCCCAGCGCAGACCGGGGCAGGCGCTGCCGTGCTGGGGGGCCCTTCTCCTGGGACGGACAGACGGACAGAGGGACAGAGGGACAGAGGGTTTTTTGCGCTCCCGGCTGATTTCAGAGCCTTGCCCCCACAGCGCTCGGGGAGGTCACCGAGCTTGCGCAGGCACTGGAGGAATGTGCTTTCGGCATTGGCAAAGCTCAGCACCGGAGGAAGCAGCCCCGTTCGTTCGGTTCCTCGGATTTTCTCTGCGAAGAGGGGGCAGGGGCAGAGCGAGGACAAAGATGAATTTCTCCTGTGATGGGCGCTAGCGATGCAAAGTGCTGCATAAAAGCTGGGTGACATAAACGCTTCCCTCTTCCCCTCCCACGCAGAGAACCAGAACAAGTTGTATACGCCGCTTTGCCCGTATTTTGGTGTCTCAAGGCACGCACAGATCTCAGGCTAGCTCTCCATCAGGGACGGTTTCCAGAGTATGGTGTGGGAAGCAGGATGAAACTTCTTAATCTCCCTGAAATTAAGACGGACATCTCCTTTAACAGAGGGAAAAAAATACTTTGGGACATTTGCAGGTAATTAAAAGAAACAGCACTTAACAATGCGGACAAAGTCCTGACCTGAAGCGCGATGAACTGTACGAACACCTCTCGTACAGCTAGAAGTTTATAGTGTTCTGGAGTGTTGTTTATGTTACTATAAAAAAAGGTGAGAAAATATATTCAGTTACTTTCTGTTTCCCCCCATTGAACAGATGGCAATTCATAGCTCAAATTGTTTTTTAAGCCATTTCACATTTTACTAATAAGTACAATATGCTTTCCAACAACAAACCACGCTTAGGCACTTCTGCAGAGGTTACGTGATTGCTCAGGTAGCTCAGAAAGCAAAGAGTTTACGAATCCTGTTGCATTATAAAGGCAAATGTTTTCCGGTTACTTCTCACGTGGTGGAAAACACAAGCTAAAAACTCTCCTACTTCTTGTTTCAAATTATTTCTAATTTTGGAGGCCACAAATAACAGAGCGTACTTACTCGAACCGCCTAGGTTTGCGATTGTTTCCACCAGCTATGCTCCTGGTAGAACAAACCACTCTTTTTAAGGAGCTGAATATTCTTTATATTTTAACTGTATAATAACATGCGTAGACGGCCGTTGGGAAAAGCAAAGAAACGCTCAGCAGTTCTATTTCGGGAAGTTTTGGTGCTTTAGAATGAAAACTGTTAATACTGCACGCATTGGAAAACTCTCACCGTTGCATTCGTGGTTTTATCAAAACCTGTTAAATTATATGAGTGCAGAAATAAGGAAGAGTGGGGTTTATTATTAATTGACACTCATTTTTAGCTGGCATGTGGTGGCAGGTCCTCCAAACAAACCCGAGACACAGATTAGAGCTGAAACTTTTGGAAATGTTCTAAATCTTTGTAGCGTTGCAGAAAGGAAGTGTAATATTAAACTGACAAATTGAATATATCTATTTTTTCAATGTAATTCACAGTTTCTTCCTATTATTTTTTACTACCCGCGGAGATAAAGCAAAACAAATTCCTCAAAACAGAGAGGAATATATTTCTAGATACCTTTTCCCATTAAGTACTACATCTCTCTCGTACATACGTACTGTCAAATAGCTATCCATTCCTTTTCTACGCCGCGTCTCCAGCCAGAAGTGTTGGCTATGCAAATATTGCAGAACCGACTCTTAACATATGTGCGGCGTGCCTAGCTATAGATACGCAGGAAACTGTATAGTAATTAAGAGTCTGCATATATTAACTTGTAATTATAATTTTACATAATCTGTTATATAATCTCCAGGCTGGTACGCGATGAAAAAAAATGTGGTTCTGTCAGAATTCTTAGGAAGAAAAATAAAGTTATCGCTTGTACATGTAAGTAAAGGTCCTTGGCGATGGAGGAGGGCGCAGGGAGATGAAAGCGGGGAGAGGATCTTTGCGATAAAATCCACGCTGGCTGCTCTTAAATTTTTAACTCGCCCCGCTAGGAGCGAGCAGGAATACCTCGGCGGCATTGCTGGGGCTCCAGCCCCATGCTTGGGAGGGAGGGAGGGAGGAATGGAGGGAGGGAAAGACGGGAGGATGGAGGGAAGGAAGGAGGGAAGGATGGAGGGAAAGAAGGAGGGAGGGAAGGAAGGAGGGATGGAGGGAAGGATGTAAAGAGGGATGGAGGGAAGGAAGGAGGGAAGGATG
>VZTV01076710.1:11274-57029 GCA_013400875.1 Anhinga rufa
GGGGGGTCCTTCCAGCTCAGGTGAGGAGGGGGCCTGGCAGGGGGGTGCGCCGGCGCCGCTGATGGAGCCCCTCATCGTGCCTTCGGGTCTGCGTGGCGAAGGGCCGGGCACCGCAGGTGGGGGCGATGCTGGTGATCGCCGCCAGGCGCGCGCTCTCCTCAGGTACCCCCGTTATCCCCTCCATCCCCTCTCTTCCCTGGCGATTTCCTACCGTGACTTGGGTCTCTCCCTTCCCAGCAGCGCACCCCGAGGCCCTGGCGAGGCTCCCGCCCGTGCCACCCCAGCGGGGCAGCCTCGGAGCCCGGCCCCAGCTCCGGCCGCGTCGCATCCCGCCATCCCATCCCTGGAAACGCCAGTGCTCGTGCTTGACACAGGGGATGGATCCGGGTACTGAGGGCTGGTGGTAGGGGGTCTCTGGCAGCGACCCCGGGAAGGCTGGCTGCGAGCACAGCGTGACGACACGATGCTGGGGAGGTTTTTTCTGGAGCAGACTCGCTCCTGGGTGTTGCCACGGGGGTCTTACGATCCTTGTTTTCCCCCTTCCCCAGCAGCGAACCTCTTCCCACCGCCCCTGTTTGCTCGCCTGCGGAGATGCCCGCAGGGGCACGGGCAGGAGCAGGAGCGACTCGGGCAGATGGTAAGGACGGGGATGTGTGTCCCCGCTGCAGGGTGGGTATCCGGGGGGACCCCCCTCCCCTGTTCCCCATCGCCGCCTGTGCCTTCTGCAGCACGAAACGCTCACCTGGGCCAGACCTTAAGGCACGGGGCCCTGGCCACGCAGTGATTTTTTGGGGGGGGGGATATTTGTGGCCAGAGAGGATCCAGCAGCACCCCAGCCGCGTCCTGGCGCCTGACCCCGAGGAGGATGCTGAGGCTGCTGCAGGTGATGTCGATCCCGCTTTCGGGGCCAAGGTGAGGAGGAGGGAGGGCTGCTCTTGGCGTGGGATCCTGTGGCTCTCTCGCCCAGGCAGTGGCCCCAGTGCCCCCGCATCGCCTGGAGCAAGGGAAGGCTCCTGAGCATCCGGCAAAGCAAACTGAGGGGTGGGCCCAGGCGTGAGCTGGACCCAGCAGTCCCGGTGAGGGTTAATTCACCCAGTTTTGGGGGAAAACCCTTAGGTTTGGTGGTATGCTGTCACCTGCACTTACTGCCGGGCTGGTTGGGGGGTGGCATCTGCAAAGCCAGGCTGTGTCCTCTGGGGGTCTTGTCCCCCAGGGGGACGGGGGCTTTGGGGAGGAAGGGGGGCAGTCGGGATGCTGCCGGGCTCATCGCCTGTCCCTGCCGGTGAGGAAAGAGGACGAAGCCGTGCTTGTCGGTGGGGAACCGGCCCCATCCCGACGCTGAGCCGACGGTCCTGGCGCGCCATTCGCGTGGCACAGGCCGGGCTGGACCCGGGCAGCATCCCCTCCTTCCGCTCCTCGGAGGTCTGAGCGCTGAGGTACTTCGGCCGGTAGCGTTTCAGAAATCAAGGCTGAGAGCACACCGCACTGTAGAGTTAACTCTCCCTTTCTGTAAGCTCTCCCTATTAATGCTGGGATCTTGTGGGTGATGCAAGAACCCGGGAATTATCCACTTTTACTATACAAGACGGAGTCCTCCTCCCCAGCCCGGTGCGGGGAGCACGGGGCGTGCGGCCCTGCCGGCGCGCAGACCCGGCCCTGGCAAAGGGCTGCTTGTTCGCGAGCAGGTTTCCAGCCGAGAGCAGAGTTTGCACCGCCAGGAACGCTCGGGTTCCGTTTCCATTGGGTGAAGTCCCTCTCTCGAGCGCAGGGACGGCAGGAGGAGCTGAAGGCACAGAGCAGGAGCTGGGCTTTGCTGGGCAGCCCTGGGAACGCAGGGCGTAAGGATGGGTGGATGCGCTGGAGGGAGGAGAGGCAGGTTGCTGGGCGTTCGGTGGCAGGGGAGGGCTGGCAGCCCTGCACGGGGTGACGCAGCGATGCAGGCGAAGCCACAAGGGAAGCAGGTGGATTTAGGAGAGCCCAGGTGGGGTTTAATCCAGCCGCAGCAGGCAGAGAGGAGTGCAGCACCTCCGGGCCGCAGAGCAGCCGGCCAAGAGGCAGCACGTGGCCGCTGCGCACCCAGACCACCCCTGCGGGGCTGCCGGGGGGGCCTTTGCCCGCTCAGGAACCGGCGCAAGGTCTGCCAGGGCTCAGCTCCCCACACGTCACCCATGGAAGAGCGCGGCCCTCGCTCGGGCGCATGGGCTCGGCTCCTTGCATGGCAGTTATATATAGCATCGCTGCTCCGGGTAACCGTGGCAACTGATTTTATTTTGCTTAAACCTGGCCCGGCATGTGATGCGGTTGGGAAGGAACAGCTGAGGGGAGATGAAGTTCTCCGTGCTGGGGGAGGAGGCTTGGCTCGGTCCCAGCGGCGACTGTACGGGCTCCGGGTGCCGGCTTGGGCAGGGGATGCTCTCGGGCTGGGGTCTCGCGCCATGTCCCCGCAGGCGGCCTCGCTGGGGGCAGTCATCACTTCCATGACCTGTCAGGGCTCCGGTTCTGTCCCCGTCAGTCCTCTCTGTGCAGCCTCCCCACCGCAGTGTGGTTTTTTGGGGGCCCAGCTCCCTGCTTTCTGCTGGGGGGGGGGGGGCACCCCCGACTGCCGTTCCCCACCACGCTGCAGGGTCTGGTTTGCCAAATTCGGGTACCGGTGGGAAGCAGTGGTGATTTTCCTGCTGGATGTCTGGGCAGGACTCCCTGGAGGAGCGGGAAGCCTCATGCCAGCCCAAGGTGGAGACAGGACCCTCGCTGCCTCCATCGCCGGAGCAGAAACCCGCAATGGCGAGGCTTTGCTGCAGGGCCAAGCACAGTGATGCCGGCTGCCGCGATAGCTCAGATGTCCCAAAAAGCGGTTTTATTTCTGTGGGTGCTTGGACCAGGCTGTGTTTCGGAGAAGGTGAGGTTCCGCTCTGGGTGATGGCTCCCAGCACCTTCTCTTCCCACTCCCACCTCAACAGGGTGGCTTTAGCAGGAGATGGAGGTCCCCGAGCAGCACATGGCTGCCTCGGACACCACCGAGCTACTGCTGGTGGCATCTCCTGCCTGCTCCAGCATCTCCCTCTGCACCGTGCAGGAGGTGGTGGGAGAAGCTCTCCTCCGAGGTAGGCTCGGCACAGCATGGGCAGGCAGGTCCCCATGGCCCCTCTCCCTCCCCAAAGTGGCCATGAAGGTGGCCGAGCTCTTCCAGGAGATGCTGCAGCAAGACTTTGGCTAAAGTCACTATAAGATGCTGCTGGCCTTGCTGGAGAAGGAAGAGCGGCTGGAGATCAGGAACACAGAGGCAGAAAGGGCTCCCAAAATGGTGGAGGAAGAGGCTGAGCAGATGTAGGTACGTAGCCAGAGGAGAACCTGGTGTCCCTGGTTCAATGCTGCTTGCCCCGGGTGCTGTCTCAGCACAGCCTGGACCCCGCTCTGCAGCACCAGGTTTTGGGGAGCTCAGCCTCTCCCATCCCTAATGCACGCCTGGGTTTCAGCAGCCCAAGGCTCTGGGCCCAAGCGCTGTCCTGTCCCTGGATGCTCTCCTAGCCTTGGTGTACTTCGAGTTGAATTTCTGTGGGTACCTGCACCGAAGGGAAGAGGAGCTCTTGGGTAGGTGGAGGGATGCTGGGGGTACGGTTGGAGGTCGTGCGGTGGGTGACGAGTCGTTCCTGTTCCAGGAACCCTCCCTCTGCTGCCTCCTGCCCCGGCCCAGGTCTCCCACAACGTCACGGTGCTCAACCTGGGGAAGCTGCCGGAGAAAGCAGAGCAGCCAGCTCTACCTGGAGAGCAAAATCCACGTGCTGGAGGTCAAGCTGGGTAAGCTGGGGAGAGATTTGCCGGGATGTGAGGTCCCCTCTTTGCAAGCCGCTGATCACCTCTTCTCCTCTCTTGTAGACTAATGACTGCTTAGACGAGGAACCAGCATCCAGCTGATCTCCACAAGTCCCTGCCCGGGTGTCACAGAGCAGGGTCGTGGATGGTGGCAGGGTCCCTGCGAGCCTTTTCTGTCCCGGCCCTCTCCGTGCAGAGCTGGGCTCGAGCTGGCTCCCACCCCAGGCATTCAGAGCCAGGACAGCCGTAGGGATGCACAGGGCTTGCTCTAACCGCTCGTTTGTGTTTAATAGAAACCCCCTAGGTAGGAAATCTTGCAGCTATGGGTGTATCGGAGACGGGCACGGGCCCTCTCGGTGCTCTGAGCTGGATGCACAAGTCAGGGTCAGACTGGCTTGTTTAGGATGGAGGGACCCAAACACCCGGTGCTTGTTGTGCCGCGGGCTGCCCGGCACCTCCGGGGAGCCCCTGGATGCTGCTGTGCCCGCAGCAAGTTTCTTCGCTGCAATTACCAGCTCCAGGCCGTGCCAGCCCTGTAATTGCTTTCCTGTGCAGCAGCGCTCATCCCAGGCCACGGAGGGCAGCAGGGTGGGCTCCTGCAGCCTCTCCGTATGCTGCAAGGTGCCAGCTTGGGATTGAAATCACTGCATTGGACTCTAAAATGGCATTTCTTGTGCTTTGCTGAAGCTGTTTCCTTTCTGCGTCCCTTTAGGGGCTGTTCCATCCCTCTTTTTTCTCTTTTCCCAACCCCTCCAGCCCTGTAATACCTCTCTTAATCTGAAAACGAGTGTTCTGCTGTAGCCAGGGGGGCCGGGGCCCTTGCCAGCCCCCGGCTGCGGCAGTGGCTGGCAGGCGGCGGCAGAGGGCGGCAGCAGCTCGGCGTTGGCACCGCGCACCCCCTTGGACACAGACCCTGGACACAGGCCCTGGCCCGGCGCTGCTCTGCCAAAAACTTTATTGGAGAAGAGCGGCGGAGCCCCCGTCCCGCCCCAGGCACCGAGGGGGGGCTATGGTCAACTCCGGCTATGGAGCCCCCCCCCCAGCCCCTCAGTTTTCCCTGGGTTTGCTCCTGGCTCAGTTGCATTTTTCCTCTTTGCATCCTCTGCCCTGGGTGCCCCCCCCCTGCCCCGAGACCCCTCGGTGAGCACCCAGTGCGGTGCAGATGTGCACCCCCCCACCTCGCCAGCTGTGGGGCAGATGCACTTTGCACTGGTAACGCTTAAAGCAGAGCGCAGTCGGAGTGCGGCAGACAGCTGAGCAGGAAGCGCAGCCCTTTCATCACCCTATCCTGATGCCTCCAAAAATGGAATTAAAATACTTTTACCTTCCCCCGGGAGGAGCTACTGGGCTCCTAAAGCACAAAATGAACGGCCCAGCAGCAGGAGCGACCCTGTCCCCCCGCGAGAAAGGCAAGGAGCCTGGGCCCGATCCGGAGCTGGGGTGGGTGCGGGGAGGGCTGAGGCACAGCGGTGTGAAGGTGCAGGATTGGAGCTGGGGCCTGGGAACAGCCACCAGCACCCAGCCCGCTCCCCCTTTTTTTACAGCTGAGCGGGATGGCTCCCTTCCCTGCTCCACTGCAAACCCCGATTTAAGGCAAACCCTAAAAAGCAGGGAGGGGGTGGCAATAATCCAGATGCTGCCTCTGGAAAACAGCTGGCTGGGGAGGCGGGATCCCTGCTGTGCCCCCCACCCCGGCTCCAGGCAATACCTTTTCCAGGCAGGAGGGCAGAGCCATGGGGGTAAAGGGAGCAGCCAGCGGCTAAAGCCCCCAAGTCCATCCCTGTGAGGGTGAAGGTGGGGAGCAGCCTGGCTGTGGGAGCTGGGGGGGGATCCCCTGGCCCTTCCCCATCACTGGCGTCCCACCGCAGCGCTCAGTCGTCGGCCACGATGGACAAAGCCCGCAGCTCGCTCAGCTTGGCATCATTCTCCCGCTCCCGCTGCTCATCGCTCAAGCCGGGCCGGTCGATCTGCGCCGTCAGGTCCCCAAAGATCTTGTGCATCTCCGTGTAGTAGACGACCTGGGGGTGAGGGGAGAAAGATGGGGGGCGAGTGGGGCAGAGGTCTTGGAGGGGGATCTTCTCCCCACCGTGCCGTG
Organism: Anhinga rufa; assembly: GCA_013400875.1. NCBI lineage: Eukaryota > Metazoa > Chordata > Aves > Suliformes > Anhingidae > Anhinga > Anhinga rufa. The sequence continues at coordinate 17,180 of VZTV01076710.1, forward strand.
GGAGCCAAGAGGTGCGGCGATGCCCGAGCCGGCCCCTCGCCTTAGCATTTCTGTTTCTAAAATAGCTTCCTCCCATGTGTTAATACCACCCCCTTAGATTATTACAACTCAACACATTTTAATAACACGCTGCCCTTNGCCGCAGCCGGGCTGTCCCTTGCCCGTCGCCGGTGTCACCGGCACCGGGACGAGCCGCCTGCCCACGCTGCCTGGCTCAGCAACAGGTCTTTGCTTCCCCGGGCAGGGGCACGGCGGGCACGGTGAGCATCACGCCTGGCAGCGCCATACCCTCCACGAAGCAGGGGGGAGGGGTGTTTTTAATAACGTGCTAATTAGCACCGCCAATTAACTCCGGCAACGAGCAGCGCTTCCCCGGAGTGGGAGCCAGTGGGTCAGCGCAGGCAGATGGCAACGGGCTGCCTGCTCGGGCGTGGGCCCTCGCCGAAGGATTGCCGCGGTGCCCGGCGGGCGCTGGCAGCGAGCCCTGCCTGCGGGAGCCCCCGGCGCTGCGGGCAGCGTGACAGAGCCAGGCCCCCCAGCTCCGGCTCGGAGGGCTGCTGCGCCCTGTAGAAGGGCGATGGGGATGCCTGGCATCCCCCCTGCCTCCACCTCTGGCACGGAGGGATGGGGAAGCGCTCTCCCCCGGGGCCGGACGATGCCAGTGTTGCTCCCATTTTGCAGAGGGGCACAGGCGAGGCTCACTGGGCACCCGGGGCCGGCCTCAGCATCTCCAGCAGCACCAGTGCGAAGACACGCACAGTCTCCATGGAGACCGGTTCCCCTAATCTTGCTCAAAATGATGCTTATTTTGGGCAGGGCCGAGGGGAGATGCCGGGGACCCATACGCCTTTGCCAGTTGCCTGCATCCCCCCCGACTACCCTGGGTCTGTCTGCACCGGTGCGGCAGGGGTTGCTCTGGGGCTGGGTCTCCCCACGCAGCGGGCGCTGGGTGATTCAGCATCAACGCTCGTTTACACAGTGACTAACGAACCTCGCTCCGTGGCAGCAGGGCTGAGCGGGCAGGTGTGCAGGCAAGAGCAACCCCACCTCACCCCGTTGCAGCCCACTCCACCAAACCACAGCCCCGCAGCCAGGTCACCCCAGTGCATCCTCCCTGCCGGCTGCAGCCCCAGTCCCACACAAGCAAGGGGTGTCAGAAACACCCGCCACCACCCTAACACCTCAGCAATGCCACAGGTGAGCACGGTTCCCTGGACAGAGGGCTGTGAAGCCCAGTGCCGGAGCTCTGGAGGAGCCCTCCGTGTCCCTCGTCGCCAGCCTGGCGTCAGATGGGTTCAGTTCGTTCACATATGGCCAAGCGGCGCTGCCAATTCCGGCACAGAAAAGGCACCGACACGCTGAAACGAATCTCCCTCGGGGCGGTAGGGCCGGAGGCAGCTGCGTGCAGCTGGGGGAGCTGCTGCCCCCCAAGGATTGTGCCCCCCGATCCCCGGGCATGCCAGCAGCCGCAGCAGCATCTCCTCCTTATCGTACGGGCAAGGCACAGCAAACATTTTGGTCGCTGCCCGCCCCCACCACCCACGTGCCGCAGCCATCGAGCCCTTCCTGTGGGAGACGCCGGGTCCCCAGGGCCCAGTGGGTCTCCTTGGGGATGCTCCTCTTCCCCAGTAGGACCCAGTGTCTAACCAGTAGGCAGTCATCCGGGGCGCTAGCACGCATCGCCATCCAAGTCTCCTGTGCTTTATCAACGATATTCCCGCAGGCATTGATCCCCCGATGCTTTTCTCCCATTGAAATACGGGTGAAAACCATCACTGCCTCTATGGGGGTTCCCTGCACTGGGGTGGGTGCTGGGGAAGGGGATGCACCCCAGAACGATGGGCACCGACAGCCCCAGCAGCGGGGGACCCTGCTGCACCGCAGGTCACCGTCACGGTACCTGCTGCCGGCAAGCCCGCGCCTGCCTGCAGCTCAGTACTTTTCCAGCTATGGATACCATATGCTCCGGCCCATCCCATCAAATCCCATCTCCAACTCGCCTTTGAGACCGAGCCAACGGCCCCGAGTCCACCTGTCTTGAACTAATTCTGTTTCGGGACACCGTGTTCTCCTGATTTTCTATAGATCGTGTTTACAATGCCACAGCCGGGCGGCGGCAGTTTGTGTTTATGTCAGCCCTACACAAAACAAAAGCCCAGGGTCACTGCCAGAGCTCGCCCCAGCACACAGCGCTGTCTCACAGAGTCCTGCCTCGCAAGCCCCAGCTTTTTCCCTGTTTCATTAAAACCCAGAGGAGTATCATGTTTTCTAACAGGAAAATAAAGTGCAAAGAGGGAAGGAAGTGTTGCTCACGTGCTCGCACCAGCAACAGAGCTCAAACTCTCCCCCTTTCATCTTCATGTGGCCACTTCAAAGTCCCCAGCCAGGGAAATATTTGCCTCTGTTGGCTTGGCCCCGGGCACGTGGGTGGACAGAAGTATTTGGTGTTGAATGTTACAGCCCCTGCGAGCTCAGGGCACGTCACGCCGTCAGGAGACACCCGGCACCGGGGCTCGCAGCCAAGCTGTGCCATGGGAACCCAGCCGTCCGGCGAGGTCTTGGAGGGTCTTGTTGGGTCAAAGCCATAAAGCTGCTGCTCCAGAGCTGGTTTGAAGTGGGGTCCTTCCCTTTGCCACAGCACCACTTGTTCCCAGCAAGGCGGCCGGGCCGTTCACAGCTCACTGTCGTGCTGGCTGGTGCCACTTGTCACACACTTGTCTCACTTTAACCTTCCCTGCTTTCTCCAGGGCCAAAAAAAAAAAAACAAACCACCCAAAAAAGGGAAAACTACAGTTTTGCACCCAGGGCCACCTTCGAATGGCGGGTTTGACCCAGGGACAAGCAACCCCAGAGTCACGGCCGGCACGGTGCCAGCCGCTGGCTGCCTGCGGCCAAGGGCAGACCCCAGCCTCCCAGTCCCCGCCTGCCCCGTTCCTTGAGGGATGCGCGCTCGAGCCCCATCAGCCAACCATCGCTCCTAGAGGTACCCGCAGAAGAGGCTGAAAATAGAAATTCCACCGAGTAACATGAAACCCCCCCGAGATGCTAAATAAGCTCAATGAGGCATGGAGGGACAGATAACCCGGGAAGCAGCAGCGGGATGAATGGGGCTGGCTGGGGGCGGCAGCAAAGGCCGTCGCTGTTCACGTGCCTCCCATCGCCGGCTCACACCTGGGATGTTGGGATAGGGATGGGGACAGGGACGAGGATGCTGCCGGCATCACCGCAGCGGCCCCCTGGCCGCCCTCCCCTGCCCGGGTCCCTGCGGGTGAAGAGCCGCTGCAGTGAGTCAGGGCTCCCAGGTGCTATTCCTGGCTCGCCACTGACTCATTAAGTTACCTTGGGCAAGTCACTTCTCTTTTCTTTTTTATTTCAGCCACCTGCGATGGGGGAAACACTGCGCAGCCCCTGGGGAAAGAGCTCCAGAACTGGGGGGGACACGGCCTGAGCACAGCCTCGGCACAAACGAGTCATTAGGGGAGTGCCGAGCTCTCCTGCCGGCAGCGGAGATGCCGTCGTGCTGGTGCATCCCTCCCCGGGGGTGGAAGGATGGAGCCAGCGCTGGGGAAGAGGGATGCAGCTCCCATCTAGGTCGGCGGGGAGGGCGGGATGTGACATGCTTTAGCATCCATCTGGGACCAGCTTTAGTCTAGCCTACGGGAGATGCATCAGCTTTGTTATGACGCTGCCTCTTGGGTATTAAAAGCAAGATTTTGCTTGCCTTTCCTAACAAAAATCCTCACCTGAAGAGAGGCAGGGCAGACAGCCAAGAAACAAAATCGAGGATTCCCAAAGAAGAAGAGGGTATGAATGGAGAGTCTTTGCAAACAGCCCTGGCAACGGCACCCTGCCGCTCCCCGCTCGCATCTCCCCGTGCCCCCAGCACATCGCTCCCCCCGTGCTGCCGCCCGCTCGCCCCGAGCTCCCGCCGAGCCGAGCCAGGAGCCAGCTGGCAGCCGGGAGCCAGCACAAGCGGAGCGAGGGACATCGTGGCCAAGGACAGAGGGGGCAAAGCCACTCTCAAAGGAAACTGCCAGCGGATCACAAACACCCAGACACAGCAGGCGGCATTCGGGTTTCAAGGTCTCGTCCAAATGACCCACCCACAGCGAGCGGCCGGAGAGGGTTTGCGAGACTTTGTGGTGGCTCCAGGGAGTCTGGATATTTCGTCTGCGATGGCTGGAACAGGGAGCCCCGCGCACCCGATTGCTAAGGGAACAGCAAGAACAGCATCCCCAGCACCCACCCAGGCGGCGGCAGGGTGCATCGGCACCATCTGGTAGGTGAATCAGCCTGCAGACAACTTGCTGGCAGCTCTGCGGAGAGGCCCCCCCCTCCCCAAGTCGGAGGTGAGATGAAACACGTGCTCTTTGCACCTCCTTGCAGCCACCCCGCCGCACCTGTGTCACTGCAACAGCTCCCTTCCAAAAAATACCGCAGGAAAACGCCCACGCGAGGAGCAGCACGTGCTTTCGCCCACCTCCTGGCGCTGGACCACCCCGTGATCCAGGGCACGACGTACGCCCGAGATGCCAGAAGTTCAAAGCTAGATTAGATCCCGATATTGTTCCTCTCCAGCCTTAAAAAAGGGTGAGAGGAGAAGGAAGATGGAGGAGGAGCGGCAGCAAGTCACAGAAGGAAGCTGGAGGATGGAAATTAAAGCTGGCTGTGGTTTATTTAGGCCACCCCTTCCTGCAAATCCTTGGTGTGGAGATTACACAGCAGCCTCCTCTATCTCTGCCAGCACACACTGGTTCTGGTTACCAAGAGCCAGAAGCGAGCCTTAAGATGAGCCCTGAGCGTCTCATAATCTCACAGAAGATCCAACCCTGAGCTCAGGACTACAAATGCGAAGAGACAACGCACCCAGATGAATAAAGCCATCTAATGCCAGCAGCTAATGTATAACCAGGGCTTGAACTGCGTTACACAGGCCATCTCGTGGGACAGGACATCATATGCAGACCAGAAGTGTCCCTGATACAAGGCAGATCTGTATAAAACAGTGAAAACTCACCTCCGGCTGTCCTTTCCACCCGACAGCCAGCACCCCATCACAGCAGGTACCAGCAGATGCCAACCTCTCCTGCCAGGACAAGTTACCTGCTCAGTGTCCCACCCGTCCTACCACCGCTCCCCGTGCTCTCTCACCGCCCGGTAATTAAATTGCTGGAGGTAATGGCACTTGGGCAGAGTGTTGCACTTGCTGCGTGTTACCTGTGTATAACACTCAGCTCGAGAAGGTACCTTGCTCTCAGAGCAACTCCCTCCCGCAGGGCAGGACCCCAGACGCTCTGCAGTGAGGATGCCCACCAAAGGGACACCTGGCAGTGCCTGGCAGACAGAGGACAACGTCTCACCTGCGCCCGGACCAGCGATTCAAAGCTGGGCTTGAAGTAATCAATGCGGCTGCTATAAAACTTGGGCATTTCCTCCAGGAGCTGCTTGTTTTTGGCTTCAAAGTCCTCCTTCACCGGTTTCAGCTCTTCACGGGCCTGCGAAAGAAGAGAGGATGGCGAGTCAGACATCTGGGAAAAATGCCTTTCCCTTGGGCAGACCTGCACGGAGGCCACCCCAGGCCAGCGGACCGCTGTGCTTTGACCCAAAGACAACCAGCAACCAGCCGACAGAGCCTGGTGGGACCTATACGACCACCCAATGGAGGCTGGTGGGACCCATGCAACCAGCTAATGGAGCCTGGTGGGACCAAATGATCAGCTAACACAGCCTGGTGGGACCAAATGACCAGCTAACACAGCCTGGTGGGACCTATACGACCACCCAATGGAGCCTGGTGGGACCTATGAAACCAGTTAACACAGCCTGGTGGGACCAAACGACCAGCTAATGGAGCCTGGTGGGACCCAAGCTCTGACCAGGGACCACAGGGAACCAAGTGACCAGCTAATGGAGCCTGGTGGGACCCAAGCTCTGATCCTGGACCACGGGGAAAGCCATGGGACACCTAGAGAAGCTGCTGCAGAGATCATGAGCCAGTTGGTCTTCTCCCCTTCAGAAGAATGGGGACAAGACACGACCTCAAAGCTCAGCCAGGCTGGAGACCATCCCTGGCCATGTCTGTGTCCCCTTGCCCTGCAATTCCCGAGAGCATCGCCAGAGGATCCTGCCCCCACCATCATTTTCGCCCGTGACCTTCAGCTCAGCGCGTCCAACTGGCTTCTTTAAACAGAAGCGTGGGGAGAAAGGGAAATGTCTCTGAGATGGTGTGGAAAAGGGCAGGAGGGGGTGGGCTGTGAAATATTAGACCAGTTCAAGTCTGCCACTTAATCCCAGTGCCATTCCGACGGGAGGGGGATGCGGGAGAAAGCCGGCGAGCCGAGCCCAGCGGCGGCGCCAGTCCCGCTCCCTGGGACAGCACGCCGGAGGGACGGCATGGACAAAGCCTTAAATCTTATCAGGCTTAAGTAGGTCTGAGAGGCAAACGAGCAAATTCATCGTCTGCCATGAAACAAGGAGCATTTAGACTCCCGGCGTGGAGTTCACGTGGGGCACCAAACACCAGAAGACTTTGAGCAAACAGCTCTGAAGGGAAGATGCAAATTTGCAGCTCAATAAAAATACCTGGATGAGATTATGCTATTTCCCATCAAATCTGTGGACCTCTCGGATGCCCCAGGTTCAGGGTTGCTTAAGGCTCCTGCAGGCGTCTAAGCTTACACAGTGGTTAGTTAAGATCTTTTTGGAGGGGGGGGATTAGATCGCATAGAAGTTCATTAAGGGGAAAAAAAATTAAATAACTAAAACCTGCTTAATCGTCAGGACAAAAGCATTCACATTTTTCCAGCCACAGCTTTAGTCACCGAGGCTAAGCGAAATAAGCTGCTTACTATTAAATCGGAGGTCTCTTTTGTTAAGGCTGATAGGGCTATTCTTTAACACAAAACTTAATTTTTGTGGGGAAAGTCATCAGAAAATACATGTTTTTTGACGCTGAGAAAGTCAACCGTTCCTTCAAGGATCAAGCAACGTTCTGCAGGAGCGACAGATTTGGGGAGAAATGCTGGTGAATATTTAATTAAAAAAAAATAAATCATGATTTTGCTAAAATTTGGGAGAGAGAAAAGCATCTGGCAAAGCTTCCTGTTAACCAATTACTGCAATTTTCCAAGACGAATTTTTGTAACAGGTGGCAAACATAAAGCCTCAAAACGCTCTGATCTTCCCCTTTTCCCATCCAGCTGCTTGCTCAGACGCGGAGGTCGGGGGAAACCCCCCGGTGTGGCGACTTCAGCACTGGCTGCTCCTCCGAGCATCCCCGGCTCCCGTGGCTTTTACTCCATTTGAGTTTGGAAAACTGGCTCTTTCCCTTCGCAGAGGGCCGTAATTCACATTTTTGTTATCAAGCGCCCTACGTGGCGATCTTACACGGATAAAAGACATCCTTCCAAAACGCTGGGTTTCACGGGGGCTTGGCATGGATGTCAAGCGGCGAGAGAAAAGCTCTTCCCAAGTTTTCCCGGGGACCCTGCTTGGGATTTGGGTCCGTGAGCATCTCAGTACCTGGTGCAGCTTGGTGAGGACGGGGCCGGTCTTCTCCTTCTCCTCGTATTTCTCCACCTTAGACTGCAGGCGCTTGTAGTCCTGCAGCGTTTGCTCCCGTCTCTTCACTGCCATGTTCAGGCTGGGGAACACGCTGCTGAACCTGGTGAAAGGATGGGAAGGGTTTTTGGGTGGGATGTCTTGGTCTGATGCAGCATCCAAAGCAATCTCCCAACCCAAAAGTCCCAAAATAATTCAGGATTCAGACCAAAAATACCCAGGGGTTTAAACAAAGCCCATTCCAAACACAAAAGCTTTCATTGCAGTCTTCCAGGAAACTGGAAGAAAGGATTAAGTTACATATGAAGATTTGCAAAGCCTTGCCAGGTTACGGTGTTCGAGAGGAGAGCTAGAAGCGGATGCTTGGGTTTTTTTGTGAAGGTCAATTCATGTGTTGAAGGGTGTGTTTTTAAATAATAATAATAAAAACCAAGCCAATTTTGCAAAGCCTGGTAAAAGTACTTTGAAGGTCCCAACCTGCTTCTGACTTCTCCTGCCAGCCCTTATGCTTTTACCATTAGTTCTTTATTTTTAACAGTTTTCCCCCTCTCTTCCAGCTGCTGTATTTCAGAACATGGAGAGCTGCCTTATCTGGGACAGGGGACGGAAGCTGCTGCAGAAAACAAAGCTGTTAACTCCACCGAGCAAACCAAAGAGAGAAAAATAAACAACTTTCCCCCCGTATAGAGTTAGCTGATGTGGTATTTCCCCAATACCGTGTTTGGAAAGGCAATGAGCAGGGAGAGGAGTTGAATCAGAAGTCCAGGAAAAATAAAGACGTAGTGCAAAATAAATATTAACTGCAGCAACCTTTGCTTTTTCGGGCAATTTCTGGGGTTGCAAACCCCAGCAAGGCTTGCCCAGCTGAAGAGGAGCTCTGTACCCCACACAGAAGGATTAACAGCAGCCAACAATTAGGCAGGCCACGGGAAGATTCATATTATTAAAATGTGTTACAAATTGAGGAAACATGAACATCTGACGGCAAAGACAAGAGAGAGAATATTTTTGACCGCGACAGAAGAGGCAAAGCCAGAAAGTGGAGCATTGCTCTTGTCTCCCAAATTTCAGTAAATCAAATTATACTGGTGGGGACTGCGCTGGTGCTGGGCCACGGGTTTGTATGAAACAGGTCACGCTACCTCCGGATATATTAATTTAATCTCCACAAACTATAGGGTCATTCTGGGGGGCCAAGGCCAGGAACCGGTCGTGAAAAATGTCTAAACAGCCTGGTGCTGATTTTCACTTCGGAGAGGCAAGCAAACAGCTTTCTGATGTCTTTAAATTGAAAAAAAAACCAACAAAACCACCCTATATTCCAGGCTGGGGGGCACATTAGCAAAAAGAAAAACACAAATCTCACTTTACGACTGTAATTTGCTTTAGATGTAATCGGATGCAGAGGCATTCGGGTTCAAACAAATCCAGGGGCATTCGCAGCCCTGCACAGCCGCTCCATCCCCTATTAAAATCTCATTTTCTGCCACCGTGTTCGCCCCGGAGGGTGCTAATGTGCCAGGCCGGCGGGTGCTGAGGCAAAGCTTTTGTCCCTGAGCCTTACCAGTTTGCAGAGGGCAAATGCCAGAAGCGAGGGGGAAGGGGAAATACTTGTGTTCAAGCATTTATGTTCAAGCATCCCTCACCGAGATGGCGAACCAGGGACGCGTTCTTGCAATCCTGCTAGCCAAGGATAACCAGGGCCGGTCCGTGCACGGCTCTCACGTGCTCACCCGATGATATTCTCCTTCTGGCCGAGACTATTGCAAGAGGCTATTGGCGCTGGGGCCACGGCACGAGGAGCAACCTGCAAAAGTCATCAGGGAGCTCGCCCAGCGTCACCCTGCCCCCCAGCTGCCCGCGCGCGGATCATATGCTGCTGCCCTGACATTGCTTTTTATGGTAACCTTCGCACGCAGCTCCCCATTATATTTAAATGCCGCAGCGGCTTATGGGTCCTGGCTGTGCCGGGCTCCAAGCATGGACTCACCATCTCCCGACTTATGGGCTGCTGCTAAAATACCTCCTCCCTCTACCTAAAGTCCAAAAATATGCCGTGAGAGGGCTAGGGACATAGGGGCGGGCAGTAAGGACTGCACGGAGGAAGGGAAGGGGTACCCAGGTTGAGAGGTCTCCTTGGTATAAAAGCAGAGATGTTCTTTGCCAACGGCGCACACTTAACGTCAGCAGCTTGCAGTTGCAGCTTCTGCAGAAATCTCTCCCAATTATTAATGAGCTGGCAATGGAAAGGAAGGATCCCGTCAGGCCAGCGGCTCTCAGCTTTGTGTGTTATATCCCTGATGGCGGGGCGGGGAGACTGGCAATGGCACACAACCTCCTACCTCTCTCCATCGCACCCAAAAGCAGGGCAGGAGCAAGTTGCGGCTCACTAAAGACCACGGGGGCGAGCAGAGCTGCTCCTCCACAACACGCTGCTCCTTCACGATGGGCCTCCAGGCCTGGGAAACATCGGAGGTGATGGCCCGGGGCTGGGAAATCCTCCCTTCCCTGGTCTGGAGGGATGCTGTGCACTAAACGCTGAGCCGTGGCCGCCCCCTCCGGAGCTGCCAAGCCGCCAGCATGGCCTGGATGTGGCCATCACTGCCCGCGCACCCATCAACTCTTGGAAAACGCTTATCAAGAAGATGCCTCAAAAACGCTAAGCCTTGTGTCGGCACCCAACACTGGCTTTTAAAAGGCGGTTTTCTGATGGCCCAGCTTTTGAGCCCTTTTTCTCGCACACTCTCCCGCGCTTGGCACTTCCATGGTGCTCGTACATTAAAAGAGCCACGAGACACCAGAGAATTAGCACGCAGCCATTTACATCTTACAAACTCGCTACCGCAGGGGAAGAGCGAACCCTTTAGCTCTGAAACGCAGCAAGTGAGAATGCAGAAGACGATTAGCGACACAGTTTCCATTTACTTTGAAGTTAAATCTGGTTTTAAAAAGGGAAAAGGCTTGATTCTTCCCCCCCCCCCTCGTTTTGTTCCTAGTATCAACTCGGTGCAATTTTGCAGCCCATAATGGAAGGACACTGTACTCTGGCAGCGCTTTAAAAAAAGAGCTACAGCGCTGGATCTGAAGAGGCTGTTACTGTGTAGGCACAGCAACTACTGTCTCACAAGGACTTTTAATGCATAGATTATACGCTGCATTTCAGAGCCGGGGGGAGCGCTCAGCTCCACAAGCTGCCATCAACACAACGCACCACACCAGCTCCCCCGATCCGCAGCCATGCCGGGCACGGCCGCTCAGCTCCGGGTTGCCCAGGCTCCAGCCTGGGTGCTGGAAACATCAGCGTTAACTGTTGGGTTGCTGAGGGATGTGCGCAGGGGCTCGAACCAATACCCCCCGCCCCAGAGATGCTCAAGGAGTTTTAAGGGCTGCGAGCAGCAAAATTGAAACCTGCTCGAGTTTTTCCTGAGCAGCCGCAGCCGAGCAGCGATGCAGCGTGGGGATTTCTGAGTTGCTTGCAAACCCCACGTGGCAGCTGAGGTTGTCTCGGTGCAGTGGTCCTTCACCGCTGGAACCAGCAGGAAGGACCGGGCCAGCCACGGCTCCTCCAGACACCGCCAACACGCCAACCGAGGTCTCCCAGTGCCAACCGAGCTCTCCCCGTGACAACCAAGCCCTCCCTGTGTCGACCGAGTCCTCCCCATGAGTCACCTGCTTTAATTTTCATGCAGGATTAGCTCAGCTCAAGCAGGGAAGGATGCTCCTTCCTTGGACTGAGCTGGATTGAGGCGAAGCTGCCTCCAGCTCCTGAAGGAATTGCTCCGTATGAATTCCCTATTAACCCAGCAGCTCTGAAATTCCCCTGGAGTTCAGAGAGAAGTGGGTTTCTTGCCCACGTTGAAGTCCTGCCCAGGTTTTTCTCCCCGTGTGTACAGAAATAGGATCTCAAGCCAAGTGCCAGGGGTGGCAAAAAAAAAAATAGGGAGATACAGGCTCTGCCACTGCCAAGCTATTCCGATGACTTAATAAATTGCTGCATTTCACATGTCACCCCAGTGTCTTCACAAATATCTCATGCATGTTATTTACAAATGCTCCTCGTGGAATGCCTGGCAGAAAGGCTGTCCGCAAACCCTCCAAAAGCTCCTGCCATCCACAAACACATCCCTCAGTCTCCCAAGCCCTGTAAGAACAACCCTGCGAGGATCTCAGATCTTTTCCAAAGCCTTCGGCTAAGCATCGCAAACCCTCCCGGCAGCAGCGGTGCCAGGTGACAAGGGACAAGGACCATCATTAGTGCCATGGGCGGTGAGCAACACCCAAACAGCATCAGCCACCCTGGAAATGGAAGTCTGAACAACTAAACCCAGAGTTTTAGCATTTTAGCAGGACCAGGGAAGCATCACAAGCAAAGCCTGGTCATTTTACCCTTCCATTCCACCCCCCGCACGCTGAGCAAGGTGCAAAGTGCTCCGAGAAGGACAGATGAAAGGAAGGATGAAAAGCCCTGTATAGACGTGGGTATTTATTGATAAGCCCAGCACCATCCTCCCCCGTGCGCTCCACCCAGACCCTGCTTTTGTAGGGGGTGAGAGGGTCTGACAGCCGTAACCACTCACAAATCCCCAGGACCGCCCTCTGTTACTCGATTCTCTTTTAATACAAAGCAAAGCAAATTGAAGCCGACTTAAAGAGAAAATTTGGTGGGTACGGCGCTAAAAGCATAGAGCAGGAGTGAAGGTAAAACAGCAGCACAAGGGCGTTAGAGGCCCCGCCACAAAAGCAGCTTGTAGAATAAGCCGCCGTTGTTCCCTGTCACTTTTTAGGCAAGGCTGCTGAGAGGGGATTACAGTACAGGCGGCTTAAGAGGAGCAGGTGAGGGGAGATACGCAGGGATAACTAAAAGAAAATACAAATTATTGCCTCCCCGCTGCTGAGGGCGGGAGAGGAGGGACGTACTGGTGAAACTCCTCTTAGGATGACAGTTTAGCCCTGGAAGGAAAAAAAAATACAAATCACCCGACTCTCTGAATTATAAATCATGTTGCCACCTCGTCTCCACACCAGCCTCCCCTTCAGCTTCCCGTAATTAAAGGACGGGGCTGGAGAGACACTGCCACGGAAGATAAAAGCGTCACCGTGATTCCTGTTGCTGCCGGATTCGTTCGTTAGTCAGCCCAGCTGACAAGTCTGGTGCTCGAAAATTGAAAACTTCTCTCCTTCTCTGGCGGGAGGATGCCGGCAAGCCCAGCGAGCGGCTCTTTGTGGAGATGCTCGAGGAGCGGGACCATCCCATCACCTCCCTGCCCGCAGCGAGGTCCCCGAGCAGCCCGTCTTCTCCTCTCCATCCCCGATGCTCACCCTGCGGCTTCCTCCAGCCCCCATTTTTAGCATCAGCAACGCGAAAAAGGCGCTGGGGCTTTGGCACAGGGAAAAATAATGGTAAAACCTTTATTTCTCCCTGTTTGCGAGTGTCTCAAGCACTCTCGTTGGCAGCCCCGTGAGCTGGACTAGGCTGGCATGCACGTGCGCTCTTCCCTATGGCATTATTTAGGGACAACGGCTTGGATAATGAAAGCAAAAGGAAGCGGAGAAGATCTATGGCTGGCACCGGACAGGAGAAAAAGGAGTAACGGAGCTGGGGAGCATGAGATGCAAAAGAAAGTGACGGCCGATGAGGTGAGGAGGAAGTTTGGAGAGGCACAAGGATGGCTCAGCGCGAGGCCGAAGCATCTGGGCTATGTTCGGGGATGCCTGCCATTCCTCAGCCTGTGCCCACACGTCCGTCGTGGGCCCGTCCACCCACCAGGAAGGGGGAAATTAAAACCAGCCCTTCCGACTAGAGCGAAAAGGAACAGAAATGAAGATGACGGTACAAAAAAGCAGCGAGCCGGGGATTAGGCTGAGAGCCCCGCGCGGCGGGAGGGGGCCAGGCAGCCATGTGGCTAGCTTTATGCACGAAATCCTCATTAGGGGCTCGTTAAGGACATGAAAGCGGCTTTTCCTGCTTCCGGTCCCCGGCACCCCTGGGGCTGCTCTGGGCCGGTTATCTGCTTCGGCTGCTGGGGAGGAAATGCAGCTCGAGGGTTCACGTTAATGGCAGGGTTCTGGGAAGAAGGACACCCCCCCCCTGCTCCGCGGATGCCAAGCACCGGTTGCTGTCGCTGGCAGATATTTGCTGACATACAGCTCTAATTGAATTTATACATCAATCCGCTGCGAACGGCTCCCCGATTGCACCTCTGGGACCTCCTGTTGCGCTGACACCCAGCCCCGGCCGATGGCACCCATGCGGCGGCACCCTCTAGCGCTACCCCTGCCAAAGCCTCTCCCTGTCCTGCAGCAGCCCCTTGGCTTCGGCTGCGGGAGCAGGACCGTGCTCTGAGCCGAGGGGATGGTACCATGCCAGGGTGACCACGACAGCCTGACGCTCAGGGGGGTTCAGACAGCTAGAGTTTGTTAACTCGAGACCCTGCGGCAACAAAAATCGGCTCCAAACGTGAAAGGCATTAAAGCCCTTAAATCTCCAAACCACCTGGCTTATTTAAGCTGCTTCCTTCCTTAAATACTGACACACAATATGTATTACTAAGATGACAGTACACGGTCTAGCACCAGCCGCCAAGTCCAGCCAATACACCTCACTCCTCGCCCAAGCCAGAGTGAAGAACTGGAAGAGTGAAGTAAAAAGCAGCTGGTTTTCTCCCTCCTTGCCCCAAATCCACTGCTCTGGTGCGAATTTACGCAGGCATCTCCCAAAGAGGACAGCAGATCCCTCCCGACCTTTCCCAGCCACCCCAGCTCCTTGCCCAACCCACACGCTGAAATATGCAATATTCTCAGTAGAGTTTTGCTCCTTCCCTGAAGTTAAATGAGTGATTCCCAGCCAAGGGCTTCTTGGGGCTCAAAAAGCCAAACTCTGAATAACCTATGTTCCCAGGAGCAGAAGGACTTAAACAATACGAGCCTCCACCCCCCCTCTAAATCTATTACCACTTTCTTCTACGTGGTTTAACAAATTCTCCCATTTTTGTCTGAAACCTACTATCCCTGGACAACCGACTGGAGATTTTACTGCACATGTGCCTCTGATTACAATATATTACCAGTAATGATAATTGCCTGGATTATACTTATCTGTTTCTTTGGCTAATAAACTATAAAAGACCACCAGTGAAGACGTAATAAAATGCAGCTGTTGTAGCAAAAAGCCTTTTTCTAGGTCAAAGCAAGTTTGGGAGAGGCTGGGGAGGACTGCCTCTGCGAGGGGAAGCAATACCTAACTGGAAATAAGAAGAGCTCCTCAAGGCAGCTTTCATTAATCTGAAACTTTTATCCTAGAAACGTTGCTGGGGTTTATCTGCCAGCAGGACAAGGGGAGGTGCAAGCTCTGCATTTCTCTCCTGCATCTCATTAGCCTCAAAATGGACCCTTGGGCTCCTTAGAAATGTTCCTGGCTGCACGACTCGGCCGCGCACGTACCTTCGCTCGCGGAGAGTCAGAACGAGGGAAGGAAAGGAACATTTTTTTGCTCGGTGTGGAGATGCAGCCTCTCCGAGCATGAAACATAAGCTGTTTAAGAGCACACAGCAACTGTTTGCAGGTGCCAAAGGGCAGGAAGGGAAAAAAATACCATATTTGAGTCCAATGGAAATTTAGGAAGTTCGAGAGAATTGCCAAGACTGGAAAGCAGCCGGGACGCTGAAGTAAACGCCCTTACGTTTAACTAAGGACTGGACTGATAACGGGCGAGTTGAGCGTTACACCTTGTGAGATGCGCTCGCGGGCACCGCGCTGGCGCCGAGGAGGAACAAACCGGCTGCCCCCCGTGTCCTGCAAAACTCCTCTATTTCGCCAATATTTCCCTACGGCAGGAATAATATACCG
This sequence comes from Anhinga rufa, assembly GCA_013400875.1. Taxonomy (NCBI): domain Eukaryota; kingdom Metazoa; phylum Chordata; class Aves; order Suliformes; family Anhingidae; genus Anhinga; species Anhinga rufa. The sequence continues at coordinate 32,585 of VZTV01076710.1, forward strand.
TGACCTTGCACAGCTGCCTCAAACCCAAAGCAAGAGGAAAGGGTTCCTCCCCTTCTGCACCGTCTGTGCTACGGCAGCATCTAGACCAGCAGCCAAACCCTGCACAATCGCAAGAGCAAGAAGTCGGTGATGTGGAAATGGCTTTATTGGCTTTAATTAACAGCCCCATACGCTGCCCAGGGTTTAAAAGGTTTGCAGGGGAAGGTATTCTCTTTCATTTCATCAACTAACACAAGTTTGGGAGGGGGGGCGGAAAACAAAACCAACAAAGATTTCAGAGACACAAGCCCTTCTTCCAATTTTAACAGAATGCTGGAAGAAAAAGTTAATGTATCTTTCATGAGGACAATCTAGATAATAAGCAACACAATTCCACAGCACAAGCCTGGGATTGATTTCTTTCTTTCTTCCCTTTTTTCTCTTTCTTTCTTCATTATTTTTTTTTTCTAAATAATCAAGAATTTCTGGTCCTGGATAGAGAACCAAGGTAAAACTTGAGTCACCAAACATCCCTCAGGTAGAAACACACTTGTAACCTCATGTGCTAAGTGGTGTAGGAGATTTGACTTTCAGATTAGGGCAGAAACAACAACTTTAAAAAAAAAAACAGTCTGTGTCAAACCTAAACTAAAATTGTTATTCAGCAATTTGCCACACTTACTGTCATATTAAAGTAATTTTATTTTATTTTCGCTCGCTTGCTCTGTTCTTGTAACAAAATAGCAGATCTCAGGATTTCAGAAGACATTTGGTACAGCAACTGAAGCACTCCTTACATGCTCTGGGGGTACAGCCTGTGACGCTGGTAATGGCTGCCAACGCCGGTGGAAATTGTGCAGAGGGGAATTGCACCAGATGAGACCTGGGTGACAAAACTGCCGCGGTGCCGAGGCACGACTCCGTATCGATGCACCGTACGGCACCAGCTAGCGAGGAACGGGGGAAAATATGGAAACCTGCTACCAGAATAATACTGTACACCGCTCCGGCTCTCGCTCTCTGGGAAGGATTTATTTCCAAGCTGTGCAATCTGCGGGCGGGCACGGTTTGGAGCGAGGTCCGAGGCCGGCACGCTCCCTGCCACCTCTCCTGCCGGTGACAGGGTGGCTCTCGGCGTGACTCTGCAGGGGCTCCCCTCCACGTGCACCCCACGCTGGCCCTTCAGACCGCGTGTGGTCTGAAGCTTTTCCTGCAGAGGTTTGCAAGGCTTCCTCCAGGGTCTGAGGCATCCCGTTACCAGCCCAGGGCGGGGGATGCCGGTGTTTTTCTGTCCGTACGTCCCCCTTGCTCCCTGCCTAGCTACGGCGGCTCTGTAACATCTCTTTCTTTCCTGCGTGGATTATTTATAAACAAGAGAAGAACTTTCCCCAAAAGCAAATTAAAAATATTTCTGCGCTTCTCCTTTTTTATTTCGAAAAGTTCCAAAGGAAAGAAGGTTTTGTTCCAACAACCAAACGCCCACCGCCCTGGGCTGGAGGGCGCTGCCCGTGCCTGCTGCCCGCAGGGGACCTCCCCAGTCGGTTTTTCTCCTTCGGCTGGAGCAAAGTGTTGGTAGTAAGTGACACAGAGACGGAGGGAAGTTGAATGCTTTAACGCATTCAGCATTACTCATCTCAGGTGTTCTTTAAAGTACGGATGAAGACATCTGGCAGGCTAAGACACAAAGAGGTCTTCACCCTTGCCACAGAATAAGAGTATGGACGCGGCTCGCCCACCCCACCTCTCCATGCCCCAGCTGTAAAGCAAGGAGGATGCCATTTTGTCACAGGGATGTGAACTACTACCTCTTTAGGAAGGGCTGATTTCTAACCTGACAACATCTCTTTCGATGATACACATCCCTAAAGTACACGGTTATGACAAACACTCGATATGGCTCATAAGACAACGTTGGTACTTACTTTTTCAAAGGCTCTATGACTGTCTTTTGGATCTGATTCACCTGTTGAAAGCAAAAGGGATGATTATATGTCAGGCTTGTTGAAAAAGCCTGTTTGCACAACGATACATGTTTGCACAGTGCCTACCATAGGATGATGTGGGCTTCTGAGCACAACCACAATGCCCTTTAACCAAAAAATAGCAAAATTCTCCCATGTGCTCGGGATGAGCTGCAATCCCCAGTACAACCAGAGTCAGAAGAGGAAGATTATAGAGAAACTCATGTGGGAAGAGTCTTGGAGACAACAACAAAAAGGGAAGGAGGAGATACCAAGAGCACCTCGGCATACCCTGGTCTCCCCTTCTTCAGCCAAATCCATATTCACCTTCTCCTGGTTGAAAGAGTCCATCCTCTTCATCGCTGTGTCGAAGGCTGTGACCATCTCCAGAAAGCTGGGCTCCTGTTCACACAGCGGGTTAGACAGCAGGTCCGAAGAGATTTTGACAGCCGACTTGGACATGGCTGTGGGCAACAGGAGCATGCAAAGGAAAGCAGAGAGGGTCACGTCTCAGCGGCTGCCTGGTGGCACAGCCACACAACCCCTCGTTGCCAGGGCTGGCTTCTGCATCTGCAAAGGGTGGCCGTGGGCAAAAATCAGGGACTTCAGCCACCGAGGAGGGTTTAGCACAACTTTCCGAGAAGATATTCAACATTGGTTGAGGGAAAAGAAAGGAATAGCCACCAATTCATTCACGTAAACACCCAGAGAACTGTTTTTATATAAGTTAAGTCTGAACCACTCCTATGTACGGCTTGTGATGTTGCCAGAAATAATACCAGACTAACGAAAGCACTGTTCTCTTAAAAAAAAAATGTAGATGGGCTTTTTTTATACGTCTTTTCTCGACAGACTATTAAGTGTCACTCTCAGTCTCACTACAGCTCTTCCACAATGAGAAAAATCACAGTCCATTAAGTCTTTCAAATGGCTTTACAAAAATATATATTTGAAGTGGATTTAGTGCTGGTGGAAAAGGACCAGACTGACAGGAGTGGAAGACGAGGTTTCTCTTTTACTCTCGAAATAGGCACTACACAAGCAGCAGAGACACAAGCTGGCTAAGCACTTTCCCTCAATGAGCCTAAATTTTCTNCAAAAAAAAAAAAAAAAAGTCACGGGTACTAAGAAAAAAAAAAAAATGTTCTTTTTCGTCAGCACTGTTGCTGGAAGTTATTCCAGTTTAAGATCAGAAAGCCAGATGCTTGAGCCGTGCTACAGATGAGCTTTGGAAAGACTCCCACTGTACTCACTCAGATATTAAAAGTTAAAGTCATCTGAATAATGGGGCTTAAGATCATAAATCAAGGGGTTAAACATTCTGATTTAAAGGTTACACACAATTATACAGCGAGCTCAGAAGCTAAATATCGGGGAAGCTCAATGCAGAACGAGATGCTAACTACGGAATAACAAAGCTACCGTATCCGTCTATTATCCAAACATTAAGGGTTTAGGCATTTAAACCTTTAAACAGATGGGATATAATCCATATGTGTGACCACATCTGAGGAAGGATTTGTGCCAAAATGGGATGGAGTTAAGAATGGCAGAACTCCTTCAGCTGGAAGAAAAATTAGTTTCCCTTCATAAGGGGAGGATTGAAAGCGTACCGTAGCGAGGGGAGCTGCAGCAAGCGGCGGGGTCACGTTGGGAGGCCAGAAACCGGGGCTTTTCAGGCACGTTCAGCGAGACTTTGGGGCAGGCACTTCCCCTGCGTCACTGCCCTCACCTGTACAGCTCTGAAAAAGCAGCCGTGGTGGGCTCTGTGGTTCCCGAGGCAGCTTTGCAGACCCCGGCACGCGCTGCATCCCCGCTGGTGTGCAGGGAGCCAGGAGGGCATCCCCTGGTCCCACCTCCGCGTGCCCGGTGGCGAGCCCCTTCTTGAAACTCCACAGGCACACGTCTCTGACATGGGAGAAGAGAGGAAAGCATCACCTGCCCCTCAGGGTGGGCTTCAGGAGGGTCTTTGCTAATAAAACACATGGGATGCAACTCCAATTAAAGGAATTGACTTTAGAGAGTCACTGATTTTCTTTTGAATCACAATAAAAGCAGTAGAGAACAGCCAGGTATGCTCCAGAGAGCAAAACTGAGCCACGGTGATGCAGTGGGTCTCACACGCACGGGTCTCAAATGCATGTAATTTCAAAAGGAGAGCTTTTGTCTCCAGTTAAAGAACACCCTCCTGCTCCTTAAGATCATATTTTGTTTGGGAAGAGGGTGGAGAAGGGGGTTAGTGATCTTTAGCCGCAGTACGGAGAGTGCTGCTAATAACCCGTACCCTGTTCCCAGCCATGCTGCTGCAGCTGGCAGGGCAGCGGCCGAGCCTCGCAGGAACATTTTCGTGCAGACGCTGGAATCGGTCTCATTCCGAGCTGAGTCTTTTTTGGCAGAAGGTGGAGACTCGAGCCACCAGGTCCAGTTTGCTAGGGAGTGTTTGCAGGCAGTGAATAATCAAACCCCTCGGCACAGAGGTACAGTGGAAGAAATAAGACACTCGGGAGGACACAACAACGCTGCTACATCGCCGTCCTCGTCGGATATGGGGGCTAGAAGTTGGCTGAGCAAGTGCAGCTATCTCCTCTCAGGAACGGGCACTGCCAGGTGAGGAAAGCAGCCCTCAGTGCTCGGTCAGTCCTACCTCCTTTTCCTTCAGCCATCCCTCACCAGACCACATTCAAAATCTTCCCTTACACTCATGATTTCATGCCTTTAAATGAGAAATCAGATCTTGCTGGATCTGGCCAAGGCTCATTTGTGACTCTGCCATGTAGCAGAACGGAAAAAGAAAGTCCTCCCACAGCTCCTCTGGGACTTGAAATGCTCCATATAAACAACGCCCACTGCAAGGGAGGGGAGGGGAATCCTTAACAAGGAAAAACTTACCAAGGATCCCTGACAATGACCAAAGTCCCCAGAAAGGGCAGTTTTCACCCTGGAAAGGAGTCCTGGCAGCGCCGGTTACCGGTGCCTTTCCCGCCGCTCTCCCTGTGCAGCACACACAGGTGCCAGCACGGTTCTGGGAAGGGTGGGAGAACGCGGGCAAGAGCCGGGATCCGTGTTTATGTCTGGCAATATCCGAGCTTGCACACAGACATACACACAGGTGAGAGCCTCTATCATGGGAAGCCCCAAATTTGCCAGCCCTCCCGCTGGCAAAGCGCCCGGTGGGGCTCCTTCCCACTCCCCTGCCCCTCCGTGAACCGAACTCCCACGAGATGAGTGTTGGACCAGTCCAGCCCACACCTGTTTGCGCTGGTACATCTGCCTTGGCTCCAGAGCTGTGGGGGCCCGGTACAAATAGGGACTACTCCAAACCACATGCTGAGAAAAACCATCTGTGTTTAAAACAGCTCCTCGCTGCATGTTTCTGCAGGCTGCCCTGTTCGGTTCAATAACTGGCATCCACCGAATCCATTTCTCCCAGCTCTCCTCCGCCAGATCGCTCCATCTTCTCTCTCCCATGTTCGTTTAAAGCCTGCGCCACGTGGTGCGGTCGCACTGGTTTCCTACTAGAGAAGCTATGAATGGAGCGGGCAAGGGGCTGCCGTGCCTTGGGACGGGACACCTGAAGGGCAGATGTCACCCCGCGCAGGCAGCTGCGGCGCTACACGCAGAGCTGACTTGTTTATTGCTTCCTGCATCGCCCACTGCCCCGAGGTCAAGCCAAAGCAAGCAGCCACCAAGGGAACGGGCAGGGTTGTTCCTGAATGAGAGCTGCTAGGTCAGCAGTTCATACGTGAAACACGTATAGCGATGCCTACGTGGTGCCCTGCAGACCCCCCAAAGCCTCACCTTCCTTTGGCTTCAGATCGCCTACGGTGCCCTTGACTGAATACACACTGCTCAACCCAATAGGCTCAGCTGGAGCCTGCTCCTGCCCGTCTAACGTGAGAACTGGAATAATTACTCCTCTTTCTCGGTTGCAGAAACTGAGGCAAAGAAAGTGCCTTGTCCAAGGCCACACAGCAAGCTGCAGCTCAGGAGATAGGGACTAAGCCCATAACATACTTTCTGTTCCCTTGGTTGAGATACTGCTCGGCAGCCCTCATGCAGATGGCCTTGTAACTAAGCAAACTGAGTGGGACTGAGATCTAGATTTGTTTTCCAGACTTGTCACAGATTACTCATGTGATCTTGAGAAAGTCACTTCATCTCTTTGTGGCCAAGTTCACAGTCTATGTATCCTACAGTCACATACCCAAGTCTGCATCTGTGCTTTTCTTCATATCCTTCTGAAGTTTTTTGGTCTGATCTTCCAATCTGAAAGATGGGAGAACAAGGCAAAGTCTGAATCTTGGAAAGAAACAAACCGAAGTGTATCATACGTGCAACAAATCATTTACGGGCTGAATATGCTGGCTTCTGTTGTGAGTTAAAAATATCCAGGCGAGGCTCTATGAAGTTCAGTGCTGCTCAACCTTTTCTGGTTGTTTTCAGATGGTTTTCAACCTTTTCAAGTTGGTGATCTCTCATTCAAAGTCACATATTTTCTTAAGTCCTCACACTTACCACAAACGGTAAAGCCAAATGCTTCCAGATGATAAGCGTGAGCTTATGTGACACAGTCAGTACGGTAAAACCAATATTTGTCCTCAGAGGTGTTGAGCTGTTCGGTGACCCCACAGTTTTCTTCAATTTTACACTCTTTACTTTAGAGCTGCCATAATCTGCAAACCTCAACCCCACTGCAAATACTTCTTAGGACACCTTTGAACACCCAGCCGCCAGAGAAACTCTGAAGAATTAGAAATTACAGGGCGGTAAGTGATTTGCTGGGAAGAGCATAACTGGGTGAAGTTTCCTGGGAAGATGCAGTAAGAGGGCACAACAGAGAAGTATGCTACTGTTCCTGTTTTACCGGTGTGGCTGATACTTACTGCTGAAGCTTTCCATATTCCCTTTCAAAGTCTCTCTCCACCTGTGGAAAGAAGAGATGGAAATCAGCTCAAAGGTACAGCAGCAGAGCCTGGAGTGGCAACTCCCCGTGCAGGGAAACCTGTCCGCAGGAAATGCCTACGTGAACCCAGGGAAGCAGAAGCTGCAGCTATAATGGGAATTACGCTTCAAAAGTAAATGAAGTCTCGGGTTTGGTTTTTTTTCCTCCAGACTTTCTTAGAGCAAAAGACACTGCCACCAACAGCGTCAGCTCATTCCAAGGATGTGCTCCGGCACATGAACTGGAAGCTGACAGAGTAAATGGGAACGCCTTAAAAGCAGAGAGATGGCAACTTAGCACACACTGACACAGGTGCCCACAGCTCAGCTCGGTGCTGGCGGGGGACGAGCCTGCTTTCCTCTTCCACGATCGTCCCAAAAGCTGAGAGGAGCCGCTTCTCCTCCGGCAGCGTGCTGCAAACCGAGACCCTGCCGCGGGTCTGCCCGTGGCTGGCTGCCAGACCCCCACCCAGCCGCTCTCTCCTTCCCCATCCTCAACAGGGCGGTTTCTCTGCCCCCAAACCCCTCAAGCCGTTACTGAGCCCTCCAGCCTCTGTATTATTTGCCCCCTCGATACGCTCCTTGCTCCCGCAATAGTTCCCTCCGATGAAATACGTCAGCCGGAGCGGCGGTCCAAGCGGACTGCGGCACCTCGCAAAGGGAGGAGAAACCTGTGCTGGCAAAGAGCGCAGAGCTAAAGAACAGCCTTCTCCCGATGCTACATCAATGACTGCTTCCTCCTACTTGCTATCTGGCAGCAAATCTCCAGCGATACAAGATATTTTAAGGAACTTTCCTTCCATGCTGACTGTTTTAACACACACTTAAATATTCATTCCACACCTCATCGACCAAATAAGCAAATGGATTTCAGTTGACCAGCCAAGAGTAAATACATGCGCTTTTGTTGTCATGGGATCAAAACTGGGTTCATTTGTGTTGTCAAGCTACCATGCTATTAAGGAAATGCTAAGTGCTGCAAGCAGCCAGGACTAGAAGGATCCAAAGGTTTGTTCCAAATCTTCATGCTGTCCTCGGGATTTCAAACCCAGGCTCGATGTAACAGCATTATGTGAAACCAGAACACAAAATAGGGACATTTGCTTTTCAATCAAATTTGCTATTAAAAAACCAGTATTTTAAGATGGATCCGAGTTTTCTTGAAACCTCCTTTTTTAAATATCTTTTCGGGCTGCTCTTTCAGATACACTTGAACTCCGCAGCGACGCGACCAGCCTGGCCCGAAGGCAGCTGGTGACCCGCGCGGCGAGCGTGCCCAGTTTCAGCCCCATCCCCAGTGGACAGCTGTCCACACCATCAGCTCCCACCATCCGGGGGATGCATGCTGGCTCTTCTCTACCGATGAAAAACCTCCACCGAGCTCCAGCTCCCTTTCGCGCTGCTAAAAATGGTCGCTGGAGAACAGGCATGGAGCAGTGTGGGGGCAGCTCACACGACTTCTGCCTGGTTCACAGTTCTGCAGAAATCCGCAGCAGCTGGTGCCTGGAGGTCAGGTAACCAGCACATAGTAAAAATCACCCTCAATTTCTATGGCTGTTCCGGCTGCTAAAATAACCAGGGAGTATTGCACTCTATTTATATGCCTTATGTGTGAATTGTTTTGGTTGCAAACCAGAGAGGGTTGGGCACGACTCAAAAATATGTCCTTTGAAGGCTGGTGGTATCCTTCCCCTGGCATGGAGCTCCAGCCTTCTCCACGTTCCGGAGGCTCTTCCTTGTGTCTGCTCAGCAGTCAGTTCCTCCAAGAACTGGAGGGTTTGGCCATGAAATGAAACTACCTGCAAAGATCCACGGTATCTGCCCCTTCCCTTTTGCCGTTCGATTCCCCCGTTACCGTGCAACGAGCGGAGACGAGCAAAAGGCATCGTTGCCTAATGGATATGAAGGAAGGCAAAACTTCCCCACCCTGCGACTCTCCGGGGTGACGTGAACCCCCAGATCTTCCAGGGCTTCCAAGCTTCCCTGAAACACCCAACCCCGGCTAGCCTGCGTGCCTTCTGCATATGATTGAGCTGAATCTACAAGGCGGCACTTCAGCTGCCCGGCCTGACTCACATCTCCAGTGCCATCTATGCAGAGACAGCTGCCCAAGGATTGCTCTTATTTTTCACGCCCACAGTAGCAACTGGCTACCAGTCATCACAGTCTGCAGGCTGATGTAACCCTCCCGGTCATCGCTCCTCTCGCTGGCAGCGCAGGAGCCCAGATATACGACACAGGCAGCGAGGAGCAGGGCCCCCCATGCACTAGAGAGAGAAGACCCGCTCTCACGTGCTCCCACCGTGCAGATTTACAGGCGGCAGCGACCGGCGGATCAGAGGCGTGCAAGGAGGACAAGCCGAGAGCAAGCCAAGCACGTTTTGCAGAGTACTCAGTAATTCCCACTCCCAGTAGCGATCATCAATGGCCACACATACCCAACACTTACGGCAAAAGGCTACGGATAGGATTATCACGTTAAGAGTAACGAGAACAAGAAGTACAGGCAAGAAAATTACAATATCCTGAAGGGAAGTTTCCGTAATATTAAAATAATCCCACTTCTCTGCAGCCTTTTTCTGAAAACTCAAAAATCAAAACGTGTTCCTGTATTGAACGCTTTTTCTTCTAGGCATACAGGCTAGTTAATGCAAGATTGCTCGTCTCTGGGTTCTTATTTAAATCTACATAAAGAACGACGAGTTCTTAAAAGCATTGAAATAAAACCGCGTTCTTCTTTTTCACCCAGTTATTTTTGTTTGCAAACACTGGGCCTTCCACCTGTGATAACAACCCTCCTGCTTTAAGGGCAATATCATAATCGACACCATGGTTACAAGGCAGTGAAGCAAGACCAAAGCCAACACTACAAAGAGATGGAAATAAGGGACTGTGATGAACCTTCTTATTCCCCTGAGGTTAATTTCTTTTCCTGGAGGAGGAGGACTAGCTGATTTCTACATGTTCCAGTGGTCTCAGCCTCTCGTGAGTCTTAGGGAAAAAGAAGGAAGCAAACGCTTCCTCCTCCCTCCTCTCCAAAAAACCAGAAACCCATATAATTAGGCCAGAAATTCTGCTATAACCTGGCATTTCTGCTGAACTTTTGCCATCCCATCAAGCAAGAGGAGATTCCAGGCAAGTAATGCGGGTGAATACTCGCTCTGCGTCCGACAGCGGAGCCCTGAGCCAAAGCAACGCTGCAGAGTGGGGGGGTGTATCTAGGGCTTCATGGGCTTTGCTACCCGGCAAGCTCCCCAAACCCCCGCCTAGCAAGAGAGCTTTCAAGAAAGGCTGCTTAGGTGTCATGCTAAAAGGGAAAAGGGATGCACCGCCGAACCACAGAGACTGCTTACGTCCTGCTGAAGATTGAAGGAAGAGAGTGAAAATGAGTAAAATTATTTAACTGGCATCACTTGATTTCACCCCACCATTTCTGTGACATTTACTCATTATTTTGGGATTTCCAGCTCACTGGTGGAGCCCAATGGAAAGGCGCTGACGGCCGGCAGCTGCAGTGGAATCCTCCTGCTCATGGAGCACCTCCGTCCAACATCCCTGGGGAAGGCAGAGCTGCTGGGATGAGTCAAGGAAGGGAGGCTTGGCAGGCGTGCGGGCCCACAGCTCAGGTCTCCGCTCCCTGCCAAGCTGACTCACCCAAGGTTAGCCAGCGAGGAGGAGGAAGGCGAGCCATCTGAGTCAGCCCAGGCCAGAGCGCTGCCGAGGGAGGGAAGGAGGGAGAGAGGGGTAAAACCTGGGTGATGTGAAGGGGCTGTGCGCTGGGCTGCCCCATCCCAAGAGGGGATGAGAGCTGGCTGGCTCTCCCTGCTCCCGACCTGGCTCCGTGCCCCGTGGGGACGCACGGCCAACTCTTCTTCCCGGCTACCTGCCGGCTCGGATAAACCAAGCCCCAGTGAAGAGCAGGGTACAACCCTGGGGTGACGCAGATGAACTTCAGCAAGCTGGAGCTGCAAGAGAGCTCGGAAGACAACTGCATCTCAGGTTCCAGCGTAACCTCTGCTCGGACCGAAGTTGTCCTGGGGGAGGGAAGAACATCTCTGCCATAAGAGGCTTCATCGCTGCATCGGATTTGAGCAATAAACATTCTGCAGAGAGATATAATTCTAACAGGTTTAACTTCTATCACTGGGCATTAGTTTAATTGGGCTGTGTTACTGCGTCCTCTGTGGCTCCGCTGACAGCAGGTCCTCTCTGCGCATTAGATCCTCCCACCCGGCTCCTGGCCTCTCGGCAAGCCCGGTGACAGCTGCTCTTTTCAGGGGAGAGGAGGGGAGAGATTATGCTGTCTGGAATTGGATTTGCCCAGGTTAAGGTGGAAACAAAGCAGAGGCATGTCTGGGGGGCGGGAGATCACTTCAGTTCACCAGCCGATATTTTCTACGGGGGTTTCCTTCTACCTGAAGAGCTAAACTGTGGCTGACACCATGCCCTTCTTCAAAGGATCAGAAGCGAGTGGGCATAGGGAGTCATGACTAATTCGCTCTGCAGCCTAGGCAAATTGCTTTTCAGTACTACTGCCGGCCTAGATCTGACACCAGCCCCGGCATCGTTTCATCAAGAAAAGAAAAAAGCCTCGCTGGCGAGCTAAGCCTCTCTCGGCAAAGCGATTCTCCCCTCTCCCGCGCTCGAGTTACATGCCTCATGAAGAGCCAAATAAGTTAGATCCTAATAAATGCCTTTCCCCCCGCCTCCCCCTCCTCTTTTGTGGTCCAGTCTCTGTGAGTGGGAGATCCTCTACCCACAACCACTTCCCTTCTGATCGGCTTGGGATGCAGCCCTGGAGATGCCACACCTTCCCACTTCCTGCAGCGGGCTCCAGAGCCCAACATCTGGAATATCACAGACCTCGGCTGCTACCGCTGTTCCCCAAAGCCCGCACAGATGGAGCGTCTCAGCCTGCAACTGGGAGGTAAAGCTGGGGGCCTTGAGCTCACTAAAGCTACAAAGCAGCCCCGTCGCTTCCACACCATGACACTGAACGCCTCGCTCCCAGGGGAGATCGGTGGTTTCCTGCCGTTTGTTCTTCTTTGAAGAGCTGCACTTTACACTTACTGTGAGGTTGCAAGGCTTTGGGCTTCCTGTTTTCTGCTTTCCACGTATCTGCTGCCTGGAAAGTATCATCATCATCAACACACAGCAAGTGGAAGCCATTTAAAAATCGGCATCAGACTCTGAGCTACCGAGTCGCTGACACAAAAACTTGTTCTTCTTCTTGGGAGAGCTGAGGAAGAGGGGGAAAGAAGGAAGGAAGGAAGGAAAGGGAAAAGGCCTGGAAACGCTCGCGTTGCTGAATGAACCTCTGCCTGCCGGATATTCTGAGCTGTTCTATTTAATACACACACACACACACACACACACATATATATATATATATAAGCAATGCCTGCCAACTGCCTCAGCACATACCAGCAGCTCAGGGGAAGGCAAGCTCTCAAAGGTGCAACCGTTCATCTGCACGGAACCCAAGCTGCTGCCGCAGCTCGGGGCCGGCCAATTGCAGCAGCAATGGAGCACAGGGGAGGCGAGGTCTCTCAGACAAACCTCTCGCAACAGCAAACGCAGCAGGAGCGGAGGGAAATCGGCAAGCACGGGCAAGAGATAAAGTGTAGTCAGTTTGGATGTGAGAATGGGTGGGGATGGAGACATCCAAGAAAGCTGGCCAAGACACCCAGAGCTGCAGAGTAGTTGGTTCTTGCAACGGCCTGGAAGGACATCGGTGTTGGAAACACCAGGAAAGAGGCAAAATCTTGTGGAGCAAGGCAATGTGGGCTCTCCTGAAACGAATGGGAACGGGTATGAAGCCCTGAGGCCGGTGGACGGCCTTTCCTGGGGGACCGCAGACAGCAACACCTTCCACCGGCTGGTCGCCGGCCCCTGGAAACAGGGCAGCTGAAGAGATGCAAAACCATTGAGGGATTTTATCAGTCCTTGTCTTCATCACCTGCCTGGCTTAAATTTGGTACTGGCAGTTTGGAGCCATTACAGAAAATTGCTGTTCTACAGCAGCAAATCCTTTAAACTAAACCATGTCAATCAAGCCATCAAGGGAGTGGCAGAATTAGCCCTCTGCCTCCAGGGGAAAATGTCATGTCCCAAGGAGAAACTGCCCCGTAAACACGAGTGCCCACGCATCCTGAGGAATTAGCCGCAGTGAGTGTCCTAGAGAGGAAGGATCAGAGATGTTAGTCTGTTCAAGGGATTAGGTCACCAATGCCGTTATAAAGACAAGGTCTCCACCGCGCTCGCTGTCGGGGCACTTATTTTAGAGCAGGTATGCAGGTTAGTTTTCAGGGACAGCTACTGTCAGGTCCCACAGCTTTTTTTTGCAAGGGACAAAGGCAAAGACCATCTGCTTAAGAAGGGAAAATACCACAGCCAGCTGCAAGCAACAGCACTTGGGATAGGAGCCTCAAATACACGAGAATACAAAATGCTTTTTTAATTTGCTTTTAAAGCAAATGCTGTGCAGCACAAATTAATTCACGCCCGAGCACTAAGCATCTCAGCTTATAAGCCTTTCTTTGGAAACAGTTATATTCAGCGATCTGAACCACTCCTCCTCCTCCATCTGCTCAGAAAGGATGAACAAACAAGCCATTGCTGAAAGAAGGAAGGAAGGAAGGAAGCCCGTTCAGCCATCTCCGAGGAAAACTGTGCCAGACCAAAAGAGCTCTTCCCCTCACCCCCCACCCCAAAAAAAAGAAAAAAAAAAGAAAAAAAAAGAAAAAAGAAAAAGAAAAAAGAAACGGATCCCAAACCAAAATACTCTCCCTGGTTGGGGCTCCCCCTCACTCCTCGCACGAGGAACCAAGCGCTGGTCACACGCGGCAACAGGTTCTGCTCGCTCACATCTCCCTCCCACGCGCGCGCACACGCACACGCTCGCAAAATGGGACGAGTCAAAGTGCCGGCTTGACTCATCAGCCACATGATCAAAGGCTGGATCTAAAAAGAGGGAACTGGTTTACTCACTGTCTTGGGTACAATCTGTTTCTTGGGCTGCCCGATCTTGAACGGTATCCTGGAAAAGAGAGAAGAGGGAAGGCGTAAGCAAGCGATGCTGGCCTCAAACAGCCCGGCCCCGCGGGTCTCGTCCTCGGTGATGGGTTCTGGGGAGAGCAGGGCTTGTCCCAGGGCAGCAGCACCCCTTTTTTTGTGCAGCGTGCTCCCCCTGCAAGAGCTGGTGTCTCCCCCGAGGCCAGCACCTCCGTCTCCAGCCGCAGCACTCCCCTTTCCCCACCCTCCCGCCGTCCTAGTAAGGCAAATAAATGCAATGGATGCTCCAGGCGTTCCTTGGCAAAATAAACGGCTAAAGAACAGGCTATGTTTAAAAACAAATCCGAAGGGGAGGGGAAAAAAAAATTAAAAATAAAAAAAAAAACAACAACCCAAACCCTGTAAATATTTAGAAAGAGGATATTAAAAAAAGTAACAACCCATGTGTCTGGAGCTGCGAGCTGCTTCAAAGGATTTCTCTGATACAACAGCTGTAGGAGCGGCTCACCTGCCAGCAGAACAGCCTTCATTCTTAAAATCTTTAATATGGTTGCTAGTAAAATCTGGGTTACCTGAATGATTTTCCCCGCGCGAGCTAGCTCAAAGGTGAAGAGTACTCAAAATAAATTACACAACATATGTAAGGGTGGCTGGGTCAGATGGTTACAGCCACGCAGCCGTCCTGAAAATAATTGGATTTCTTTCACCTACCAGTATAATAAAAATCCAGGAATTCAACTGCTGTTTCCAATGTATTTAATTAAGTTAAAGAAGTGCTGCTTGGTTAAAGCACCTCATCCAAAATCTCCCAATGTTTTCCGCATCATACTGCTTTAACTAAAAAGAAAAAATTGGTCCCGTAATGAAATGCAAGCGTCTTTTTTCCCAGAGAAGCCTCACCTAGAGCGTGCCAAAAGCTTGGCGGCATCGACATCCCATCCCAAATCCGCACCAGGCGCTTCCTGGGAAGGCGCCCGAGTCCCCTCTCGGACCAGCCCAAATTCTCACACTGCTACCCAAAGTCTAAGCTTAATAACATGCATTTTAGGACTCTGGCTTGGCCGCTGGTCACGCTGCCTCCCAGGCTGGCTTTTCTCACTGCTGGGCAGCAAACACATGGCTGGTTCTCCGTTTGCTTCTCATCAGCTTTATTTACAAGACACCCCCCCCACCAGCGCTGCTATAACACTGCTCGATCAGACAACTGGAACGCCAGAAAACCCATTTTTATTAGCGCAACGTGCTGTAAAACCCAGCTACGAGCAAAGCCACGCGACGGGAAAAAGTGCTTGCGACGAAGCGACACGCCATCCACGCGGACGAAGCAAAACCAAGATTATCCGCCAACCCGATCCCTCCCGGCCTCGCTTCTGCCCATCTCTGCCGCTGTTTTTGAACCAACGGTGTAATTAGCCACCGGTAATAAACCGGGGCTGCAACCCGTGCGTACCTCCTGAGCGGCTCGGGGAGCACAAGCCAACCTGAGTCACCAGGTTTAAATTTAAATTTTTTTCTGGAGAACTTCCTGTTTATGGTTCTCTGGTTGGACCGATATAATTTTAGGTTGTTAACCCTTTCCAGCTCCTGTGGCAGACCCGGCAGCCATGAATCACACTTCTTTTATAAACAAACACTTGCCTGGTGTATAATTACCCTGTCAATAACCGAATGTGTGGTGCCTTACAGGAAGAAAGCGAAAAAAAAAGAAAAGGATTTTTTTCTTTGTGTTTTCCTACATGGGTCAAATATAAACTAAAATGAGGCACCTCCCTTACTCTCGCAGGCACAGGCTGTCCCATCCGCAGCCAGGTGCCGTCACTCGATGTTTTTGGAAGCGATGGCGTCAACCTATCTTGGTGGAAGGAGGAGAAAAAGATGCGGTCTTTACCCAGGGGAGTGAGTTACCCCAAGAAAAACCAGCTTGCACGACGAGCCATGGCGGCTGCTGGGCAATCTTCGGCGGCGCGGGAGCAAGCACAGGGTTTAAGCTGGAGCTAAGCTGGTTCCTAGCGGGAAAGCACAATTAAAAGGGTGATTAAAGCATTGCCTGCGCAAAACCTTCCCTTCTCCCTCGTCTGGCCAACCCTGCCAGTGTGGGTTATTTAGAGAAGCAATCCCGACCGTCGCTGTCCGCTGGCAAGTTGGGTTAAATTAAGGCAATTCTGGTAATAAAAGAGGGACGCGGGGAAGGGGGAGGGCAAAGCCAAAGGCATCGGTCGGGTGCCACGGAGGCAGCAGCAGGGAGCACCGGGGGTCCCGTCCCGTCCCCGCGGCACTGCGGAGAGGAAGGACAGAAAAAAATCCCAGCTACTTTCTTCCAGAACAACAGCAAGTCACTGGTGCGCTTCACAACGCTGCAAATACACTTTGAAGCAGTAAATATATCTATTAGCATCATGATGCCAGTTGGCTAATTATGCCTGTCTTGGTAAAGCCTCTAAAAAATTACCCCGTGCAAGTAATGACTATTCACCAATTTTTGTTGTTGTTGCTATTTTACAATTGGAGATAATTTTCCCGGTTTCTGAGTCTTTGCCTTTTAATACGGTCCGGGAGTAGGGGGGGGGCCAAAAAAAAAAAAAGATGCATAAGCAGGAACAAAAGCAGTAAGGAAGAAAAAAAGATGAGAGGTATGGATCCTTTAAAACAAATGGATACACCCCGCGCTTCGAAACGCGACGGCAAGATGCTGCCGGCACCGAGAATTTTTGCCCTTCCGTGAGTCGGCGTCCCAGCCTGCGAAACGGAGGGGGACGACGCGTGCCCGCGAGCGCGACGTTACAACCCTTCGCTTAAAAATTAAGAGCCGATGGGTGCTTTATTCTGTTTAGATGATGTAGGACGGGCATAACGCAAACAAGTCGGAGAGAGATGGGTCGGGATCTTTTCCTGCCGCGGATCGCTGGCGTGGCACGGTTATCACCGTTACCTTACAAGCTGAGCACGGGTCTATATACACCAAAGAAAAACCAGAATCGGTGCATTTTTATTTTTTTTTTGATCTCTCATTTCTGCTGAGCGAGAGAAAGCTGGGGTTGTGTTTGGGGTGTGAAATCCCTTGAAATCCTGTTCCTGAAGAGCGCTGAGCGCGCTGAGTCACAGCCGGAGCGTTCCCACCCCGGTCCCCCCCTGCGCCGCAGGGCTGGGGGAGCATCCCGGCCCCTGGCCCGGACCCGCCACCCGCGCCCCCTCCCCGGGGAGGTCGCAGGGAGTTTGGGAAAGCGGTGGGGTTCAGCTGGGAGGGAGGAGGGTGAAGCATTGCAGGGAGGGGGTGGGAAGAGCTTAAAGTAGGAAAAAAAGTGTGGGTGGAGAGAATCCTGCGAGCTTCTACTCGGGGATGCTCAGGAACCCCAGGGAGGGGAAGGTGGGAGAAGCTGTGGCTAATTTTCTCTGAAGTTTCCCCAGCAATGTCATATATTTACTTGGCTTTTCCATGTGCAAACCCAGGGCCACACACCAAAGCAGCTAATTCTCCTCTGGATGCACAGGAGAGTTGCAAACAAACCTCGCAGGCAGGGGGGGAATACAGCTCAATGAGGTCTGCAGGGAGCTCGAGTTTAAAACATGTAGCTCCCCCTCCCACTCTCCTCCAGTCCCCTGAAACAAAGGCACGCAGGAATTGCCAGCGTGAATCAGACTAAATCATTGCTAATTTAGGGAGGCGATGGTCCTTTTTCCGTGTTGGAACGAGCAGGACATCAAACCCCGGCACCATCCCCGGCCCGGAGCAGGCAGCGGGGAGGCTGGGGAGCCCGGCCGGCATTCGCAGCGTGCGCGGGGGATAAATAATCAGCGGATGCGACCCTTTCCCCCATGGCACCCTTCATCTGAACGCCGCTTTGCAACCCCTCATCAGGCCCCAGAAGACCCCTCGCAGATAAGCAAGGGATAAGCACGAAGCATTTTTCACCCGCAGCTGATAAGCCGCTGTCCCTGGGGACGCTGAGCGGAGTCGCTTGCTGCCGAAGCAGGGGCTGGGGAGGGAAGGAAGGATGGCCAGGCGGACGGACAAGCAGTACGCGAGGGAAAGGGCAGGGAGAGCTGAGGCCGGGGCAATGTGCTCGCTCACACGGCGTTTTGGAGGTTAATTACCCAGGCGCTTAGAAAAAAGCGACGCCTTTGCAACCGGGCACCACCAAAATCAATATTTCTGCCACTGGCGGTGGTGGACACGGGCGGCGTTTGCCGGGGACCCGCAGGTCCAAACGTGGGATTGAAGCGGTGGTAACGACCGGGTTTTATCACTAACACCACCACCGTCAGGCCACCAACTAAATTCATGGGTTGTGAGAAGTGCCCGCTTCCCGTGGAAAGTTTCAGGGCTTTTTTTTTTTTAAATTTTTTTCCCCCCCCCCCCCCCCCATCGAAACCCCAAGCGCCAGCAGGCCAGCACAGCCTGGATTTCTGCCCGAGCTTTTCATCCTTTGAATTTCCACCAAAAATCTCCATTCTTTCACCAGGAAGAAACCTCCTTCTGCCTGCACCCAGGAGGATGACCCCCAGCCTCCCACACCCCAACCCACCGAGGCCGGTCTTCCCAAAGATTTCGGCACGTAGCGTGCCGATGGCTTCTAAAAAACCCATCCATTTGTACCTGAGTCTCTGTGAAACCGAAAACTGGCCCTCGGCTACCCCAGAAACGCCCCCCGCGACAGGCAGGGGCCCTTCCCCAAGCCCTGCTCTGCTCCGTGGCACAGCCTGGGCTGTGCCAAGCGCCCGCTTTGGGAGAGGGCTCGGCTCGAGGTGTAATTGCAGCCGGGAGACCTGCCCGTTCACGCGACTAGCTGCTAGCCGGGAGAGATCAAAGCGTTCCTGCGAACGTCAACGGGAAGGTCGGGAGCATCCGAGGAAGGATGCGAACGTGGAGGTAATAACTTTCACTTTCCCATTGCTGTTATCGAGTGAATTTGAGTGAGCATCTCCATGGCCGGAGGGCACTTTCCCTCTCCATGCCGTGCCTTCTACACTCAGGTAAGCATCGCTACAAGACGCCCTTGTTAAGAAAGCTTTCCGTGATGCGATACAGGAAAGCCAGAGAACCCTGGAAGTTCAAGGGCAGCTGTGACCGCCATCAGTAGCCGCTGAAACAGGACTAATTGTCTCATTAGTGTTCCTGAGTCCTAACAAGCGCCGAAGGCAGCCTGCACAGGACCCGAGGAGAGGCAACGCGGCGAAGGCTGGCAGGGCGCCTGGCGCTGCGCATGTGCACGCCGAGAAAACCAACCCTGGGCACCTGGACCACGGGTCTCACGACTTTGGGCTTCCTAAAAATCACCAAAAGCTGCAAATCCATAGCCGTGCGGGCTGTCCCGGAGCCAAAGGGTGGGCTGGAGGGGACGGGGGGGCGGATCCCAGCCCTGCGCAGGTGAGAAAGGCATGAAGACAGACGCGGGTTAGACATTAATCTCGAGCATCGCTCCGGATGCCTCGCTGTACTACATCGTGTCCATGGAAACTGCATGCACCGTCCCACCCCGCTCCCCCCGCCTCGCAGGAACTCATAGCAACCGCTCCAAACACAGCGCGAAGGCAAAAAAAGGAAAAAATTATTCAAAACGGATCACAAACAGCTTATGTCGAGGGAGACTCTGCGCCAAATTCTGGTTTGGGTTTTCTCTTCGGTGGAGACGAGAGGGGAGGTCACGGGGTGGCGAGAGGCAGGGAGAGGAGCGGTGTGGGGCTACGGTCCCTCGGAAATAAATGCATCCATCCCCGCAGGCGTGCGCTCCCACCTGCGTTTCAACCCCTTCCCTATGAACCTGGAGGCATTAAGCCACAAATGGATGTCACAGCGAGCCCCTGCAGCAGGGGAGAAGGGAAAAAGATGATGTAAACATCCATTTTATGTCGGTTTAGGTCAGCCCGGGGATACGAGGCACCTTCCTCAACTTCGGCAGCGGAGAGGTGTGCCCGCAGACGGCGAGCTCGTCGGAGCAGGGGCTGCTCGTATCCCTGCATCTTGCACAGAGCCAAGCGCGGTGTCGGTGTTAAGCAAATCAAAAATAATGTCAGAATCTACTCTCCCACCCATTCCAAGATGAGCATGAAAAAAATAATGATATTTTACTCACCCATCAAAAGAAAATTACTCACGCCAGGCGCGTGGGCGAGCAGAATTTTGCAAGGCTGTTTTAGGCCCTGACTATGCTACAAAAATATCCATTTTAAGCATGGTTGTGAAACACGGTTGTGGCTCAACTATAACACTGTTTTTTAGCTACCTGTACAAAGAAGGCGGAAAAAATAATAATTAAGAAATAACCACGTGCCAATCGCGCTCCGAGGACCACGCCGGCGATCTCCCACCGCGGCGGAGGATGCGGCGTGCGGCTCTTGCCGGCTGCTCCACCCGGGGAGATGCTGCGGCGAGCCGAGGTGCCGGCGCTGCCCGGCTTCGCAGAGGGCACGCCAGCGTTTCGGTTTCGCCGCGATAATACCTCTGGGATGTGCAAACCACCTCGCACGGGTGCTACACGCGGCAGTGCCACGCAGGGAGGTGTTTGGGAGCTGCGCGCACCTCGCTCACCGCTTTGGTATCCAGTTGCTTCATCCAATCTAATTTTATCCCGTGCTCATCTCCAAATCCCAGTTTCATTGAAACCCGGAAAGAAGGGGGAGCGTTGCCACTGACCACGAGGGGACTGCAATTTGGGCTCCGAAAAATATCAATATTGATTCACTGGAAAGAAAACAGCACCTTGGTCTGTGTTTGCATCGCACCTGCCCAACGTGGCCACAAGCACAGCTCCAAAACACGGAAAACAAAATGAATAACCAACAAACCTACTCTTACGCTACAACCCAGCTATGCCTGCCACCTCCCCGCGCTCTCCTCTTCCCTTGCTAGCGGGCATAAACCCATCCAGCCAACCATCCTTTCTGAGCCGGGCACCTCCTCTTCTTCACCTCCATCCCCAAACATTTCAGAAAACACATTCACGTTAAGTTAAGATTGCATCTGATAAAGATCTGGGGAATTAAGTATCGCATAACCATACAGTTCCACTCCCGACTTTAAATCGATGCCAGCTCCTCGGTCCACTTAGCGAGAGCTCCCTGCCAAGAGGCATATGGTTTAGCAGTCCGGCAACGGCAACCCCCCATGCACACCAATAATACGCTGCAGTGCAACACGAAAACACGTGCTTCGCAGTGCCTCACTATCAACATTTGCTTAACATATTTTTTCTCCCAGTAAATACCAGCTGTTGCAGCGGTGCCGAGAGGCAGCACTCTGATATCGAGCTGTCACACTACTAAAACTCCCTTCCCGTTTGTAAAGTCACCTGCAGGAGCCGGGAAACCAAAAGAGGAGGTGTTTGGGAGTCTGGTTACGAACGGCAACCGGTTTTATGCGGTTTCACGACCCTTAAAAACCCTTTAGATGGTCACAAATTCGATGCTTGCGGCAATCGAGGATGATGATACAGTAAAAGGCATCACTCTATTTCTTTTTATTTTTTTAAAAGGAGCGATGGTCAAGGTAATCACCGAAGTGTTTTCCCCTCTCTCCTCCAAAACGCAGGGCTACAGATGAGTGGTGAGGAAGAGGGGGATGCGGACGCGTTCAACAGACCCCAAGCCAAGGCATAAAGCCTAAAGGAAGCCACCAAGCTCTGCCGAGATTTGGAAAACATCTCATCTCTCCATGCAAGGCTGTTTCCCAAAACAAGCCTACTCCTGCTCTAAATAAAGCTTAGCCTAGAAAGACAGCACTGCCTAGTTGCCTAGGCGCAGGAATTTGGGGTTTTAATCCAGCCTCTGTCACCAGCGGGTTACTCTTTACTCTCTGGAGCAAAGCCTTCCCGTGTTGGTTGAGCGGGCACCGCTGTGTTCCCAGTCCCGACGTGAGGCAGAGAGCCCCGGCCCACCAAGCGCTCGCAAAGAGCCGGGGAAAGCAGAGGATTAACCACGCACAACTCAGAAGACACCTACCATCCCGCTTGCAAACAGCCTCTTTGCCCTTTAATCTCTAGGGATCTCTCACAGGCCTTCGCAAAAAATTAATTAAAGTAACGCGCGTACAGAAGCAAAACTGGAGGCAGAGTTGCGTGCCGCTTCCCCAGCATGATCTGCAGGGGAGAGCAGAGGATGAAGCTCCATCCTCTTGATCGGCCGTGACAGCCGACCCCTGCAAAAAGGGGTTTAATCAACGCTGCCCTGGGTCTAACGGTGCCTGTTGCCGGACAGAGACACACGTGCAAACTAAGCAAACACGCTCTGCCGCACAAAGCAACCTCCCGCCCCGCCGGGCTGGAACAAAGCTCTCTCCCTCCGCAGGGAGGGCAGAGCAGCGGCATCGGGGCCGGACGTGTTTTACTCTGACGTTTGAGGAGCAGGGCACGACCCCGGCACAATCGGCTCCCCGCTCCCGGCACGCACGCCGGCATTTGTCACCGCTGCCCGCTGCCGACGGGAGCGTAACCCCTCGCTGCGGCGGCGAGGCGGACGTCACACCGAGCCCGTCGCTGCCAGCCGGGCGCTGAACTCCGGCCCCCGCCCCGTGAATAGGGCGATTCATCCGGGGAGGGCGGCTGCGTGAATTATCAGCCAGGAGGGTTGGCAGGGCCGGCCGGCCGGCGAGGCTGAACTGAGAGTGATTGTGTCCCTGACACGGTGCCGAAGCCCCGCGGGGTCCGAGACCCTCTCGCTCGCGCGTAAGCGGAGCCACGACACGCCGAAGGACTGACGCTGCTGGAGAAGAAAGAGGAGACTCAGATTTCAGAGTCGTGTCCCCCCCGCCCACCGCCTCCTTCCAGCAATGACCTTTTATTCCTCCCCAGCAAAAGGGCGAAAACACCCGATCTCTCAGCAAAAGCCATTTGCGTGTAGGGAAGCCACCAGACACCATAAGCTGCGGTCCCCAGGCGAGGTCCCCGGGAGCAGCGTGGCCGGCCGGACGCTGGAAAGAGCAGAGGGGAAGCGTTGTCGCTCTGCACCTGAATTATTCCATATCCATCACGTGAAGGGAATATTTATTTCTGACATTTTCAGCTCTGCGGCTCCTCCCGGACCAGGAGAGCGGAGCAGGTCTCTTCCACCGGCCGGAGCTTGCCGAAAGCAGCCTCCGGGCCACGCTGCCCGCAGCGCTCGTGAGGGCAGCCCAGGCAAAAGGCAGCTCTGAGACCCTCGTTAACTATAATCATGGCTGCTCTGAAATGAGTAGAGCAGAACAAAAAATGAACCCGGTGGATAAGTGTGTATTTTTAACCAAAATATCCCGTTTTAATAGGTACCTGCATCCACATTATTATATTGTTGAAGCGTGTTTCCAGACTGCAACTTCCCCCACTCCCAACCCAAAAAAAAAAAAATCTTCAATTTTCACCACGCGCCTGCCCTGGCAAACTCGCCGAGGCCACCAGGCAAGGGGAAGGCCTTTTTCTCCTTAAACCATCACGTCCTTCACCACTCAGAACGGTGCCGGCTCTACGTGACTATCCGGGATGAGAAACAGCGCACGGGGCGGTCAAAATTAATTTCTAATATAATTAGTTTAAATAAGCGGTGGGGAGACGCGCAGAAGCAGCACGCCGAAGGCACCGTGCTATCCAAACTGAGCTTTTCACAAGTCTCATTCAAACACACGTGGGAAACTCTTGGTTTGTTTGGGTTTTTTTTTAAACAAAAAAGCTTTACTTTAATGGAGCCAAAGGCAGTTTTACAGCGTTTCAGACTCACGGACCCGCCAGGGTCAGAGGGGACCTTTGGGGACCCCCCGCCTCCCTGCACCCACCCCTTCGCCCCGCAGCAGCGAGCCCAGCTGCGGGGAGGTGCCATGGGGGTTTAAGGGGCTCGGCCTGTGCTCCCCCTTACCCGGGGTGAAGGCAGGGCCCACCATGGCCTGGGGAGGGACTGGCAGCTGCTGCCGGGGGCACGGGCAAGGTGACCCCCGGGTGCCCACCCGTTAGACACCCATATAAATAGATGTGACAGACACGGCTTCGGGGCAGCTAGACCGGGGCCAAGGCCGGCCAGCGCTGGGGCCAGCACCAGAACCAGCACTGGGGCCAGCACCAGGGCCCGCTCTGAGGCCACCACCGGAGCCAAGGCCAGCCAGCACTGGGGCCAAAACCAGAACCAGCACTGGGGCCAAGCTTGGCCAGCACCAGGGCCTGCTCTGAGGCCACCACCGGAGCCAAGGCTGGCCAGCACTGGGGCCAAAACCAGCACCTCCCCCAGGGCCAGCACCAGGGCCCGCTCTGAGGCCAGCACCGGGGCCAAGCTTGGCCATCACCAGGGCCTGCTCCAAGGCCAAGCCTGGCCAGCACCGGGGCCTGCTCCAAGGCCAGCACCGGGGCCAGCACAGGTGCAAGCTTGGCCAGCACCAGGGCCAAACCCAGGGCCAGCACCGGGGCCAAACCCAGCCAGCACCGGGGCCAGCACAGGTGCCAAACTTGGCCAGCACTGGGGCCAGCACCAGGGCTCACTCTGAGGCCAAACCCGGCCAGCAGCAGGGCTAAGCCCTGCCAGCAGCGGGGCCCGCTCCAAGGCCAGCTCTGAGGCCAAGCATGGCCAGCACTGGAGCCCGCTCCGAGGCCAGCACCGGG
>VZTV01076714.1:1683-11999 GCA_013400875.1 Anhinga rufa
TTTGACCTCATTCTGAGGTTTCCATTTGTCCAATTTCCTTATAGTTGGACCTTATTTTGAAATCCTGTGCCTGCCACTTGCCACTGAAGAGCGCTGTAGTGCATGGTTCTTCAACTATTATCTGCCCATTGCAGGCTGGTGCATACTGATATAAATCNAACTGGTCAGGACCTCTCCTAGAAGGTGGTTCATGCTTTCCTGGCCACACGCCCTGAGCTCAGCACAGCTCAGCAGACAGCATGGCTCCCAGTGGAGTGACAGATTGACATGCAATGACAGACTCGTTTCCTGAGCATCACCATCCAAATACCCACCCTGGTCAGCACTCTGTATAAGCACATGTTATCCAATGGATTGTCTATGGTCCCACTTTCCACAAAGCTGTGCCTTCCTTTTATACTGATGTCTAAACTCTGGTTCCTCAACAGAGGAGTCGTGTGAGCCTTCAGCATACAACTTAAATTCAGTGTTATTCCAGCCTATGTTATTTAAGGACCTGACCCCACACTTACCTAGGTGAAAACAGCTACTTATTAGTTGTGTTAGGGACTACAATTCACAATTCCAGTATGATGGCTAAAGGACCCCCATCTCACAACAAGGTTTGACTGTGAGACCTCATTCCCAATGATTTACAGCATAAAAACCCCATAAGTGCTGAGCACACATCAGGATCACATGAATCAATTTAAGCTCATTACTGGAATCATTTTTTATTAAGCTAATTGCAATAATTGGAGTTGCCAAACCATGATTTTGTATATCCATATTATTAAACCATGTGATGAGAAGAAACCAGCACAGCTTTATTTTGTGTCAGTTCCTCCCCAGGCCTGCTGAGCTGCACTCTAGTCCTGGAGACAAAGCACAACAAGTCAGGCAACATGTAGCATAATCTGGGAAGCATTTGGCTAACCATGCGCTTCAGCAAAGGTGCCCACTTTAAGCAGACGCTACATCACCGCTCTGAAAAGTAAATAGTAGCATAATTTTAACTTTGGGCTCTACCTTCAAGGGAGTAGATCTAGGCAGAGAGTTCGACATTTGTATAGAGTTCAAAATCAGTAACATAGATGGAGACAGGTACATGTGATACTGTGTGCCCAGAGACTGCATGGCAACATTATAGCTCTGTTGCCACTGTAACTTGAACACTTTTGAACGCAGAAAGGAATAGCATAATTTCTATAAGCAAGAAAAGAGTTCAAGCAGCAGCACTACCCCACATTTCACTGGAGCAAACAATATAATAATTGCACTTCAATCTCTTCAAATCAATTAGACTAGTTGTCATTTATGGTGGTGATGAAATCCAACAAGTGGGTTATTTATTCAGTACTCTCTACCCTGTGGGTATTCACCATCTCTTAAAAGCAGCATTGTAGTTGCTGCAATGTTTCGACAACAGTTCTCAGTCCTTGTTTTTGAAAAGTGGTTAAACTTGACATTAGAAAGTCTGCCTCACTCACATATCCTCAGAGTAGCCCATCCTATTTACCCATAGAACACTGTTTGCAAGACCAGCACTTCCATTAGCAGTATCTGCAAACAAATCT
This sequence comes from Anhinga rufa, assembly GCA_013400875.1. Taxonomy (NCBI): domain Eukaryota; kingdom Metazoa; phylum Chordata; class Aves; order Suliformes; family Anhingidae; genus Anhinga; species Anhinga rufa. Next base: position 3,240 of record VZTV01076714.1, read on the forward strand.
GACATTTTTCCAGGAAGCTGCTGACTAAGTCTCTCCCACACCAGAACATTTTGCACTGGAGACTGAGAGGTCAGTGGATGACAGCTGCTTTCACTGATAAAATGCTCTTAAGTTGCTTCATTGTCCCCCTTTCTCAAGCAATATCTTACAGCAGGGATGCCCAAAAGGCAATGTAAACCAGAGAATTCCCCTGACGGATGCCCCACCATTTAGCAGTTCTAAACTACTTTTCTGGATCCTCCTATTTCTGCTCAATTTTCTTCCAATGCTGCCTGTGGCGACCTCCCCAGCTGGCAATCCCTCAAAGATAAAAGCTTCCAAATTACAAATAATTACAAGTGTGCAATGTAAGTCTGAAACATGTTTTAAAGTCTTGTCTGAAGAATAAGATTACTACAGGGAAAGCAGATAGCAAAGTCTATAGGAAGGTTTTTTAAGTGCCATTATTTAATGTTTCAATGAACTATAAAACTTTGCTAAAGCAAATCCCCTTGAGGGGGTATGCCTACCAAGTATTTTTCAAGTAGCAACTGCTACCAATTGATTCATCATCATCTTCACTATTAAACAAAGATCTGGGAAAGCCATCCATATTTTTAAGACACTTTTGCCTGTCTATAGCTTGCATGGATTCAGATGTTTTCTGCAAGTCTACTTGAAATCTATGCCTTCATAGCAAAGCTTGTCTCTTCAGTGACAATCAGAACACTTCTTCCCAAATAATAACTGCCACCATGCTAGTATATGCTATTTAAAAAGCAGATGCTCAACTTAAAATAGAAAAACAACTAAATTGTCACAGAGATATTCTACAGTAGAAATATAGCAAGCAAACTGAAAATACTAACCTAAAAAGCCCAGACTGTTTAGTGTTGTTAGCTTTTAAAATGAAGATGCATGATGAAAAATGAGCTCCAATCCAATACAACAATCCTTTTGGATTTATCTATTACCCAAACTATGGAATATCCTTTTGGACACTAAGCCTTGAAAGTCATATCGCAACATATTCTGCAGACTCTTTTGTCCCATTCAAGTATGTTCCTGGAGCTCTCATTTTTCACTTCAGCCTTTCAATTAGTGCAAGACACTTGGTGAATTCCACCCATACACAGATTTTACAGCCTGCTCACTGATATGGTATTGGAATCAGGAACAAATACATATATGGAGCTCTTTTGGCATTCCTACAAGATAAACAATAACAAATTCTATAATTTCCTATGCAAAACCAAAACATCTGCCTTCTTACCATGAAACATACAGCGAAGCAAACCATGGCTCAACTCAATGAGAAAATTCCTGTTTAAGTGAATTCAATGTTCTTTTAAACATCAGTATCTTAAGAACTTGCTTAAGCCTAGATCTCAAACATCAATGGACTGTCTTTTGTTTGCAAGCTTTGCTTTTAAGTTTGAACCATCTGCAATGCAGCAAACTAGTAGTAGCAGCAGCTTTCTTTCATCTCAATGCAAAAACGCAGCTAAGAGTAAAAAAGAAAAATCTACGTCATTTGAAAGAAAAAATATGAAGACTGTCAAATGCTTTTATATCATGCCTTTGACAAGCAATTTCTTGTTACAGTAATAATAAGCAGGATGTGTATATACATGAAGATATCTTTATCATATTCTCTGACACTTGCTTAAGGACATACTGGAATTTTAACACTTCATGCTTAGATAAAACAATTTGAATTTCTGTTCTGTTTCTTCCTGGGATGATTCAACAGTACCAAGCTGCCTTTGTTTCCTCCATTATTAGAATAACCAAAGCTGCCACTGCATTCAGCCTGTGCCAGATGCCTCCATCCGGAGTTCCTGCTCAGTGCTATAGAGCTCTTCAGCACCAACATGGCCAATGCGTAAACATTCACCTTACTTCACAAAAAGAATACTTTGTAAATGTGATTTCTTTAAAGTTGAACAGAGCAAACCCTAAACATTTTACTTACAAATTATTTCCTGCATAGCATCGCAGGGAGAAGCTAGGGCTTCCTGTACCTACGAGAATGGCAGAAATCCACAATGTAATCCTGACCCAGTCAAAGTCAGTAGCAAAGCCCTCATAAATTTAACAGAAGCAGAAATAACTGGGCTGACTCTGGACAACCTGTATAATGCAGGATACAGTCCAACTTTGGCATACATTTTTAGATACACCTTCGTCTCCGAGTAGAACATATCATGAAGTCCCAAAGCTTCATCTGTGGAGTTTCAGTTATTAGCTGGGAGCTCAGGCTGAAGACCTGCATAGCAAAACCTACAATAAGATAGCTGCAAGGAGAAACATCTTTGTGGACCACAAAGTCTTCACAAATTGCTAGTGGCCTCCAGCCTACAAATTGGATCCATGAACACAGGTCTGCCTACTTAGGCTTTAAGACAAGAAATTAGTTCTGTTTTCATTTATCTGCCGCATTGGATCTTGGAGATACAGTTCAGCACACACATTCTTAAAAGGAGCAAGTCTCATTTATATTCTGTTAATCTCTCCTAGAACCTTCAGAAAAAAATATTACTTTAATTTTATACCTTCCCCGATTCTTCAAAAGCCTGTGGTAGCTCATAGAAAGTGGATGAAACCTAATGCCCATTAGTGGCAAACTCCCATAGGGTAAGTTCTCCTTCAGTTTTCCTCAAGCAAGACTTGTAATACAGTGTGATTGTCCAATTACTATGAGATCCCTATCCTTACTGCAAGCAGAACGATCAAGTTTATTAATAGCCATTACTCATTTTCTACAGTGGTTGTGAGCAGGCAGAGTGCTGTTTGACAAATCTGAGCAGCAGTATCAGTCTGTATCTATGCAGAGCTCATGTCAAATACCATGAAGAATGGGCTTCACGGGTAATCAGCAGTAGGTGAGCTTAGCCTGTTTGTTAAAAAAGCCCAGCAATTTCAAATTAGAGTAACAAAGCAGTCACTATGCAAATTTCCAGTAATTATGCAATTTAGACCCAAGAAGGATTAGGGTACACTCCAAAGAGACNAGCCTGTTTGTTAAAGCCCAGCAATTTCAAATTAGAGTAACAAAGCAGTCACTATGCAAATTTCCAGTAATTATGCAATTTAGACCCAAGAAGGATTAGGGTACACTCCAAAGAGACAAACAACAGATTTCTTTTTTCCTTCTACTTAAGAGATTTAAGGAGCCTTTTAAAGTTTTAATATAACCAGCAAATTGAGCTGTACAGTAGATAATAACTGTAGCATGCACTAATTTGGCTGACGTCAAGAGCAGTTAAATCTTTTGTCTCTATCAGTGAGAGGATGACTAACCAGTCCAGAAGCTAAAGCATCTTTCATATATTCAGGTGACATGTTAGCTAAAAATAATAATGCCACAGATCAATGCTCAGCTTTAAGCCTCACAACAGTTAATGAAAAATACAAGTAAATCAGGAAAAAGTGTGATTTTTCAACTTAGAAGCAAGTTATTCTACTACTAAAACTATGAACTAATTCTGCAATTAAATGCCCAACTTTTGGGCAAGCAACTTAAGTATTCTGATATTGGCAAGCAGGTGTACCCTTTAAAGGTTACGTAAAACTCCATAGCCTAAGGAGGGCTTTCCTCTTCAGAAGACCACCCTGACTCCAGATGTTACTCCACATAGTAGCCATGTATTTCACACAGGAGCATACTGCTTACAGCTACCACAGGGGTTGTGGGTAGCAAGGACATACAATGAGACCTGCCTTACATTGAACCCTAGTCCTTACATACCAACAGAAGGAAAACAGAGCCCTTTCCTTTCTGAGAAAGGAAACCCAGCATCTTCAAAGACCACATAAAAAGCTTCTCAAGAATGAAAACTAATATTCTTTAAGCTTTTTAAAGCACATCATCTACAAATACATGCAAATGCAAGCTTTACATGACAAAACTGTTCTTATGCATGCTGGTTTTATTACTGGCTTGGGATCCGATTCAGTGTACTTGTCCAGACAGGACACACAAACCAGATCTCATGACTTCAGGGTGTTAAAGTTAGCAAAAGAAGTCTTAACATCACATATGGGCATTGATATATTTTGACTTCTGCACACTTGGGCAATACTGATTTCTTCTATTCTTAAGATTTCAATGCAATTTCCCCTTATTCATGAGCACTAGGCTGTTTCAACACTGTGGGTGTAATTCTATTTAATCCAGCTATCATTTTAAATAATCTTTTTTTCATATTTAAGATATCATCTCTAAAAACATAGGGTGGGGAAAAGGTGCCTTTTGATTTCTAAATAGAAATGCTGCAGCATTAGCATTTAAGATTAAAACCAGAGAGAAGCTAGATCATTAGACATTTTTGTTTTACCTGATACACTAAAACACTAGACAGCTTTTTCTTCAAAAATGTCAAAGGCTGGAAATATACCACAAGTGACACTCCTAATCTCCAGAGGAAAGGGAAATATGCATAAGCCTGTCCTTCATTTTCTTGTCTATCAGTTCCAGCTGCTGGGTAGGTCCCAGAGGCATGGAATAGGGAGCTTTCAAAAAACACAGCTGTCTAGAACTATAGGACAGATACAAAACAATCACCTCACAATACCTGATCCTCAAGGCTGACTGCTAGGGCATTTATAGCCCTTAAAATGAGATTCTCTGTTCATAGCACAAGCAGGCTTGGCCCAGCATCCCTGCTCTGATCCCCAGACAGCATCCCCTCCCCAGGCACAGAACCCCAGCAAAGGTCCTCCTGCAGCCTTGGGAAGCAGCTATTGCTGCCACTGCAACCCCTTCCACAGGAAAGTGGGCAGCAGGTCTGAGCCACAGATCTGGATGGGCCAGTCAAATTTCTACCAGGCTCTGGATGATTTGTGCCGAATCCCTTCTTCACACTGCCATGGAGATATGGAGTTCCTTTTCACTGCCTGCCTCTCCTTCCCTCATGCAAATTTTTCAAGGATTTGTACCTTAACTGACTGCTGAGGATACCTGCCATGGGAAGGAGTTTACAACCCAACATTTAGCATCCTTCCTTTTTCCCCTGTAATTACCTCCGAATGACAGGTTGCACAACAGCAATTTACTGTTATCACTAGCATATAATCAGAGAACTAAACTCATAGGAAGGAGAAATTTAGGGAGAAAATCTGCAATCTCAAATTTCAGACCATCCATCAGCTTATCCAGAAACACTACAGCAAAAGAGCACTTAAAATACTTAATCAGAAAGCAAGAGCCTTCCACAGGAGTTTGCTAGCATACAAGCCCCAAAACTTGTAAAGGCACCTTCTTCTGAGCCCAGAGGCAGGGATGTTATCCTGACTACACATGGCAATTGGACAATTATGCTTGTGCTAACTTGTGCCAGGCATTGGCTATTTGGGAATTTAAGGAAGCAAGCTTCCCAAACCAAGCATTGACAGAAACACCATTTCTGATCTTATTTAAAATTCCTTAGTGATACCTTAAGACATACAGCCTTTCAGCAGCTTACTTACCTTGATATATTTTAATAAGTTAACTCCCAAACTGATTTATTCCAATACAAAAATCAGAAGCCCAAAGAAGGGAAGTACATGATAAACTGGGCTGAGACCATAAGAGGCACAGGTGAAAGTGGACTTTAATTACTTCCCCCCCCAGCCACTAAGAAAATCCATTTTTCTTGTTTAGAAATGTATTCCAGTCCTCACCACAACCTAAGAATAGGCAATTAGATACAAATGCTATCAAGTGTTTAAGCCAGAAATAAGAGATGGTAAGTTTTAGCTTGCTATTCATGATTCCAAAATTACTGCATGTGGTCACAGTGATCTCTTGTACTCATACTCGCACATAACATCAGTGTTAGACCAGTCTTTCCCCAAAAAAGAATCTGAAAGGAAGGGAAAATACCTTTATGGTCCTTTCTGATAAACATACACAAGGAACTGTTTCCAGAGGGGGAAAGGTTTCAAGCACAACAGTGAAGGTAGACAAAAAGTATCAGGATAAGGAAGAAAGATGCAGGTGAGATATTTTCATTTGTAGATCCATTTTCTGTGGCATGGTTATAACAGAATGATTAGCCTACAGCAAAATCCATAATTTGGAGCAATTCACTGAGACCTTGCATACAGACCACTTCTTATGAGGCAAGCTATGCTTTTGCAGTAAACCAGACTGAATTGCAGACAATTTCTTTCAAATTGTAACCCAGACACCATTTTTGTATGTCACCAAAACACCTGTGAGATAAGCTTTACGTGTTAATACAAAAGTGTGTGTGTGTCTGTACATACAACCTACAGCCCTCCTAGTCCACCCATTAGCATGCAAGAAAATGGGGGTTGACTTATGTCAGACTCCTGTCTGGCCACAAATCAGGGTGTTAAACAAAAGGTGGAATCTAGAACTTAGAGCATGGTAGTTGAAAATGGCCAGATCTTTCTCCATCATTACATTGTTTTACTTTTATCTGGCAGTATTTCAAGTCTATTTTCTTTATTCTGGATAAAACTGTTTCCTGTGAAATCTACCTTTCAAGTACTACTTCTTAGTTCCTGCCTGAAGAATCTCTACCCTTGCTGAGGCTAACCTATATTAAACTATGCATAAAGTTTTAGCACAATTTGTCCCCAACACACTTGTCTCTAAATTATTTTGGGATAAGATACTTGGGAATGTGCAAATTTTAAGGTGGAACAGCAGAGGAGCAGTGCTTCTGCACATTTTGTATCAGCCTATGACCAGAGATAACTGGTTTCTTATGCCATGCTGTTCTCATGGCATGTCAAAACACATTGATGTGTCCAACATCTTTGCAGAACACTCCACACTCGGTAACATAGTATGGAAACAAAAATGTAAGCCTGATCTTTTCCATGAACAGCACCTGTGCTAAATGTCTTAATTTACAAACTGGCAAGTTTCTGTGGAATACCTTCCCAAAGTAATTTACCAATATGTCAAAACTGATATAGGGTTAAGTTACACACTATCTATTTTTTTCAGTAGTTTCCACACCCCTACTCCTCCACTAGGATATTTTTTCCATATTGAACTAAGATGCAGGTTTCACAATTTTTCCAGTTGCACTACACAATTCACCCCGCTGCCTGAGAAGTTGTATGGTAGGCATCAGTTTTGACCAATTCCTTAAAAGCACTTACAAGTTTCCAACAACACTGGTTGCTCTCACATGATTCATTAACTTGCTTTTAACCTTGGTAACAAAAACCAAGTTTTAATTCCCTATGACTTAAGATAAAGCAGACATTAAAAAACCCCTGTCCTATCTGGAAATCAGGAGCTCAGAAATTCCTTTCCACAGCTATAATCAAGCTTTTGAATAGTAATAAATTTATCATGCATTTGTTAGCTATGCAGCTGCATATTTAGCAAGATAATGATATCCTGGTAAAATGAAACCACAGTAACACATTCAACACCTGTATTTGTCTTGACAGAAAACAAGAGTGCTAATTTTTTGACTCAAGAGATGGTCTTGATTAAATAAAATGCAAATTAGGCAGAATCTACTATAAAATTGATAAGTCCTTTTTAATTAAAGCCGTTTCTTTTCAGTTTGAATGGACACAACTGGTTTATTGTTTAGTATGATAAATAGGAAGGCAGAGTACCTGATTTGTTTTTCTGATACCTGCTTTGCTTTCAGCTCTAGAGAAATTTTAGAGACACCGGTATCTATCTTACCTTCCTGACTGAAAGCTCTTCCACCTGTTGTATCATAGTGAATTATGTCAGCATATATTGATTGTAAGTGACATTGGTCCGGATGTATCAGATCAAAAGCTTTTTTGTCATGCTCAAAGGACACCAAGTGGTGGTGAAAGACTCCTTGTAGCATCTATTAATTCTGGATGTGGTGACATTCATGTTGTCTTCCTCTTCAGGCTACCTACTTTCCTTCAAAACCTGTGCTGCTAATAGGCTTGAGATATAAAAATATCAATACTGGTCTTCTGAAAGCTTAACTAGCGTAATACCCTGTTTCTGAGAGTACCCTAAAGCAGACACCAGCAAGAAGGGTACTTTTTTTCCCAAGCAAACTCACCGATGCCAGCCAGCATGTAACAGTGGTGCATCCATGTCATCTGGCTCATTCCACCCTACTCCATTTCCCAGCCTAGCCTAGGAGCCTTTAATAAGCTTTAGCAGGCTACCATTTTATGAAAATGGTCTGGTACAAATCTCACTCTAACAGCTTAAAACTAGGTAAATTTGACCCACTCTGATAAAGTTGTTAGGAACATTCACTTAAAAGTCCATGTATTCACAAACCACAGAAAAGTATTTAGCACTTTAAGGAAAGTCAGTGTTACTGTTCATAAGACTTCACAACACAAGGTATTTACTTTCACCATTTTTTGCTAGCTTTTATGTTAAACCCACTATTTCCACACTTCTTGTCCTGTTCGCAGTCATACAGTTTAGAAACAAAAGGTTATGACCACTTTTAACACTGACATTCCTATATAACATACCAAAACATAAAAAGACTGCAAGGCCTCTGGGTAGTAGTGATTGAAGAGTTTAATTGTAAAGGCATGTGGGCATCATAATTCAGGGATTCAGAAGGGAAGGTACCCAAGATTTCTTTGATAATTGAGAATTCATTAGTAGCCATAGGAAATTCTACTATCCACACAGCTTTGAGAGCAAGAAATCGTCAGCTGTAAATTAACTTTTTTTTTCAACCTTCAAAGCAAACAGACAAATCCCATCTATGAGATAATTTTTTTTGTCTCTGGAAGTGATATTTGATATGTATATGAATGAAATACTTCGGCAAATGGTAAATATCA
>VZTV01076719.1:6116-30318 GCA_013400875.1 Anhinga rufa
GGTCACTTGCAGGGTTCGTGACAACATCATAAGAAAGGGATGAAAGAGAAACTGGTGCTTCAGGCTTTGTATAGTTACATGCCTGCTATTTCTGCAGTGACTTCTTGTGAGACTTACTGCAGCCTCGCAAGGCAGCAGTTTGCACACTCATATATGAGAAAAACAACAAAAATCTCTGTGTATTTTCAGTTGGCAACATTTATGCACCTAATAATCAGCATATGTATGGTTTTGGGAGGTAAATGAAGAACACAACACTGTTCTACATTTCTGCTGAACAAGTAGAAATTTAGCTTAAGGTTCAGATGAAGACTGTTTGCCACATTTTACAGTGCCCCCCATTAGGAGTGCTGTAGCAAGCCTTTGAGTGGTGTTTCCCCAGCTCAGTGTTCAATCTAGGGACTCCAGCAGCAGCAGGATTTACAAGCCTAAATCACCGAGAGCTCCCACAGTCAGCAGTGTGTGGGCACAGTATCAGCAATGGCTTCGCGGGTGGAAAACAGGAAACTTATTTTATTATTTCTGATTATAATAATCAGTGAAGAGGCTATTTTGAGATATTCTGGATATTTAGTTTCCTGACTGAGGTGTTCATATTTGTGCAGCTCCACCTGAACTCCAACTTGATCATTCCTTTTGCTGCAATTTTTCTGGAAGCTGAAAATGAGTGGGGATAAACTCATCAGTAGACAGTCCTTTCCCATTTTGTGCCTGCACAAATCCATTCTTGTGCACATTCTGTGTATATTGATTATTTTTGTTGAACGTGAACATGCTAGGAAAATAGAAAAAAAAAAAAAAAACCAAAACCTGAGATTTTCCCCTTCCTTTAAATAGGTATGGCCTTCATTGATCCCTCTAAGCAGGAAGTACCTTCTCCAAGAAGCAGTTGCTATAGGGTACACCTTAGGAAACAGCCTATCAATGAAACCACCAATGTCATTCTGTGTTATCTAATTCAGCTTAAAAAAAAGGCCAAGGATCAAGGTCCCTGGTGTAATCCAAGAAGAAACACTGCAGAGACGGAAGAAGGTATGTCAGCAGAGTATTGAAGGTGTTCAAGCCTTAAACAGCCTGAAGAGGTGTTTGAAAGCTAACAGTATGGGAAAGGGAAAGGTGTGGGCCTGGGATGCTGCCAGTGCCACAGCTTACCATGCTTATAAAGTCCATTGGCAGATGTAAATAAGGGCAGTGTGTACAAATTTTTGCTAGGCTTGTGTTTCATGCTGATGCAGCACACAGGGGTTAGATTCCTCCATGCACATTAACCCTTCTTTCAGTCCCTCTGATATAAAATAGACCATTAAAAGAAGAATATCTCAGATGTTGGTGAATAATTGTTGCAACGGGACATAATATTCCACTGCCAACAAGTACCAGCACCAAACACAGACAGAATGGAATATCCTTAATTTTGTTTCATAATATTCTATAATCTAATGACATTGCCCTAGATGACGCTCTAAAGCTCTGTATCAGATTATGATTCAGCACAATCCTGAATGTTCCTTAGAGTCAATAGGGAAAGTCTTCCAACCAGTAAATGTATCTTACAATTTTCTAACTGTGTAGCTATATACATCCTGTCACTAAAATACAACTTTTTTCCCAGACTATCTGTAGAAATGCTTTGTCCTTTCTGCTTTCAGCTACTCATTCACTTCTTTTCCTTTTTGTCAGCTGCAAACTCAATTAGTAATTTTAAATATGTATATAATATTATCAATAAAGATATTAAAAAGCACAGAGAAAATGGTCAATCCCAGAGGAACATTTTATGATTTTTGGTCAATGTAAAGCAGCAAACAATTTGTGTTCAACGAGAAACTGTGGCACATAAAAACAATAATGTCAATCAGTTTACAGAAAAGTGGCTGAAAAAGCCAGGGAAGGCCTGAAGTTGATTGCAAAGTCCAACCTGCAAGCACATTTTGGCACTGAATTGGCATCTCTTTTCATTCTGTATAGACCACGGTTGGGCTTTGTGCTTGTGTGTACCATTTATCTTGCATATGAACATAAGAAGAAAATGTGAACTGTTAATAATGCTTACATTCTGTTCAAGATAACTTTAGCTCTTTCTCACAGTAGTGGTCTACACATCTTATGTAGAGTTAAGCACTGTCAGCTGTAAATTAACAAGCTAGCCTACAATTCAGCTGTAAAGTATGCAGTTGAATGAATATAGGTCAATTAGTCAGTTATTTACAGGCATTTTGTCATCGAGATACATTTTGCTGTCTGTGCTGTTGTGGCCAAACAGTTCTAACAGTTCTTATTCTTGATAGTTTAAAACTATGTTTGACTGCAATTATAGCAAGACTTTGGAAAACACCAAGCCCTGCTCTCTTTCATACACATATACACCGAGACATACCAAACTAAACCTTTTCTAGCTCGCTGAAGTTCTTCCTTTCTTAATAAATATAAAGTAGAAGTGAACGGACTCCTGATAAAACCTGGCAAGCATAATTAATAAATGGGTACAGGAAATTACTAACACTAATGCAGCCATGAGAACTGAGTCATAGCCTCAGCTGATGACCACATAATTTAATTTTTTCTTTTTTTAATTTAGGCAGTAGCTGTCCACAACAGGTTTTTACCTTTTCTGACAATTATAGACACAATCTGAGAAACAATGAAGAAAATAGACTGAACATTAGCAGTCATGGTTTCATTGTGTGCATATTGGTATCTCCTGAAGTCAAATCTGTCTTATAATATTGAGTGCCGGACATCACGGTGCTGTACTGATATGTGTCCATTAAAGATCCTGGCTAATATCCTGACATAAAATGTCCTGTCATAATGGTATCCTGGGCTGCATGGACAGGAGTGTGGGCAGCAGGGCGAGGGAGGTCATCCTGCCCCTCTGCTCTGCCCTGGGGAGGCCGCAGCTGGGGTGCTGTGTCCAGTGCTGGGCCCCCAGTGCCAGAAGGACAGGGAGCTGCTGGAGCAAGGCCAGCGCAGAGCCACAAGGATGCTCAGGGGACTGGAGCATCTCCCTGGGGAGGAAAGGCTGAGAGACCTGGGCTTGTTCAGCCTGGGGAAGAGAAGGCTGAGGGGGATCTCCTCAGTGCTTATCAGGATCTGAAGGGCGGGTGTCAGGAGGGTGGGACTGGGCTCTTCTCAGCGGTGCCCGACGACAGGACAAGGGGCACCGGGCACAAGCTGGAACACGGGAAGTTCCACTGAAATCTGAGGCAAAACCCCTTTGCTGTGCGGGTGCCAGAGCAGCGGCCCAGGCTGCCCAGAGAGGCTGTGGAGTCTCCTTCCCTGGAGCCATTCCCACCCCGCCTGGACGCGGTCCTGTGCCCCTGCTCTGGGGGTGCTGCTCACGCAGGGGCTGGACGAGGGGAGCTCTCAATGTCCCTTCCAACCCCCGCCGTTCTGTGATTCTGTGATTCTGTGATAACATAGGAGGTAATAGATTGATATGTATGTTATGATTTGCAGCTACTGCATTTGAAAATCAAAGAATGTCATGCAAACACTGGTTTTGGGTATTATTATTATTTGAAAGTCTGACTATTCTGTTGAACAGCTACCACACATCAGGTGTAAACATGAAGAGAAAGTAACTATAGAAGTATTTATCTATACCACAGTATAAGTATTACATTCTGTTTTAAGCTGCCCCTGGAACTGGTAGCTTGGGGTGTGATTTAGGTCTGATACACATCTGTAAATTCATAGTCTACATCCAAACATAATTTCATTGAAATACTTTATAATGTAGGTGGATAGTTATAAAATTTATTCTGAAATTAATGTTAGATTGTCATGTTTTTTTTTTCATTTTCTTGTTTGAGTTTTTGATGTTTTCACTGTAAATACTGGAACACAGTTCTCTACAGCATGAGTATTCCTCAGATTTTAAAGAAGACTGGCTAGGTAGCAGCTATCAAGATTCATGGAAAACAGAAAGCAGAAATCTAAAAGACGGTGGCAAATAATTAAAAAACAAATGATGTAAAGCTAGATAGCTTCTTCGCTTCTTTTAGGTGAATCATTCATTCTAGGCAGTTGTGCTCTCTGTATTTTGGCTTTTTGTTTGTTTGTTTTGCTACTTTTGTCTAATGTTTTTTAAATTCTGAATATTTTGCATAAGTGTGGCAGCAGCACAGGCTGTGCCATCCAGCTGAGATGAATGTGGTATTAGTTGTTTCCCGTAAATTAAGCTCTCTTGTTTAGTTAATCTGTTATAACAGGTTTGGGATGAACAAAAACAATTCTGCCTGAAACATCCCTATTTCACAGCCAAGTGACACACCTCTTGCCCACCCCTAGAAAGTCCCATACACAAGGAAATTGTAAACAGCCACTGCAGTGACCAAAGACAGCCAGAAAGCAAGCTGACAGCAATGAATATTCTCATGAATCAAAGTGCTGAGCTTAATTACAATGGTTCAGAGGTGCTATGGTATCAGTTGTCCTCAAATATTTGAACAATCTGTATTTATAAAGGAGTGCAAATTCCAACAATGCCCAGAAATAAAACCTGATAGATTATCCTCCTGAAAGCTCATACTGGAAATGAGATATTAGCATGTATTTCTCTTTTCACATGGGCATTCTACTGCTGCGAATTCTTCATAGCTGTGACTGTCCCTTACAATGTGTTCATACAGCGTGGAGCACAGTGGGACCTTGATCTTTGCTAGGATGCCTTACCATGAAAACAATGGAAACAATTAATGTAGAACCATTTAATTATCCTCTGTTTATAACGTGTCAGTCTTTCAGACTGAGAGCAGAGGGGGGGGAAAGGGGAAAAAAGAAGACAAATTTATCTTGTTAGTCTCCCCTGAGTCACAATAGCAAAACTATCATTAGCAGCCTTCATGTTCACATGAATTAGTCATGCCATTCTGGTAATAATATCTCACATTTCTTTAACCTGTTTGATCAATGCACAAAAAGACATGACTGCTCTTGCTCATGTTGAATTTTTACATCTTCTAAACATATACTGCACTCAAGCCACCGAGATTTCACCTAAAACAGAAGAAAACACCAAAGGAGTGAATGTAGCAGATTTCTGTTCATCTCCACAGGAACTTCATGGGGTAAGAAGAAAAGCCTACCTTTTCCTTCGTTCTCTATCAGCCTTTAGAAAGACCAACACAGGCTGTTTCTTTAGCTGTTTCTGCAAACTTTAGCTGCAAACTCTTCATTACAGATGAGCAAGCTGAAGGAAGGAGGATGGTCCATATGCCACTTTCTGTGTCTGTACTTGTAAGTTAAACAAGCGTAAGACTGTTCTGTTGCTGAGACCAGCTGGGCTAGGACCCTCCACTTCCATCCTATTAACCTCCCTTACTCTCCAAACAAGTCTAAACTGCTTGTTGGGAATGGTCACTGGCTTGTCCCAAGTTGAAAACTGTACCCACAAATTGTTTAGGAGAGCGTGGGTTACACCAATGGCTTTTCCAACTCTTTAACAGTTTAGATTGTTGTGTTCTGGTTCTGGGCACTTTCCTGTCCCAGTTCAATTTACTAGTGTGTCACCACCGAGGGTAAAAGGAGACTTTTCATTCAAATTGATCACTTTTAGAACATTAGATTAGCAACCTGCCTCCAGATGAAAAGTCTGAATCCTTAAACCATTATCCTGAAAGCAGCAAAATAACTTCCCATTTTCTTTCACTCTGTCTCCTCCACACATATGTTAACATAAACAGAGAAATTAGATCTTTCTTTTAAAGTGACCTGTTCTAACAGGGAGCCATGCCCTTCTTACCACACCACCAATTGCACCCAGGCAGATAGATCTGCTCTATGCGGAGGTGGTTGTGGTGTGTCCTTAAAATATCCTTTAGCCCAGAAAATAAATTCTGCTGGTGTCTGCTGCATTTCTACCACCACAGTCACAAGCTCTTTTGCAAACCAAACATGCTTGCTGCCATTCCTTCACATCTGTAACATTTAACTTTAATGCCTCTGCCCCTGAGGAGCTGCAGAGTAGCATTTCAATTCGCCATCCACGGATTTGTCCTAAAGAATTAGAGACATGTCAGCTTATCAGTCTGTGACCTTTTCTATTAACATTGTCTTCAGGTTGACTTGGCAGCACACAAGGAAAATAAATCTTGTTACCCGGAGCTGGTCTGGCTTGCCAGGATAGTGCAGCTGTGGCTCAAATCTGTTAAATTTTTAAATTGCAAACATTGCTATGACTACATAAAATTTATTAGGTAGAACAATCCCTGGGAAGGGGTGGAGAGGGAAGCAATGAAATAGAAACCATTAAAATAAATATGAAGGAGGGGGTTTTTGCAGAGCTTGGAAAGTTGCATTGTTTAGCTTATTTACAGCCTGGCCTGACACCCTAGAGATAATGCAGACGGAGTCACCATGTAAATTATATGACCTTTTCATGTTCCCATCTTTGGGAGATCCACGTGGACATACTTCCAAGCAAGCTGCATGGGCCTTCTTTATCACCTGCTCCCAGACTTTTTCAACCCCTTTTTCTGTTGTCTTGTTTTAATGATAAGGTATGTGGGGGGGAAATGTGGAGACCTCAGAAAGTGATACCATGGATAAGTCTTCTGACATAAACCTGTCCTGGCACTATAGTTCGGTATACTGTCACATCCTAGCACAGAGCAAGGTATGAAAAGCCTTCTCCAGGATGCTCTCCACTATCATATAAGGCTATTTAGGACTCAGAACAGCTGGTTAAACATATAATGGTTTCTGAGATACACAAGGGTGTTTGAGACACCCACAACAGACTTACAGATTTTAAATAGGACCTATATGTCTGGGGCTCCTCAGCGAGTCAGGAGGCAAAGGTGAGCTAACCTGTCTCAAAGGACTTCACATTTAGACAAATTAATTGAGCCCCAATAGTGGGATTCAGCTGCAGTTTAATACAACTTAATTAGTGCCTGGATTCAATTAGGTTCTAAACTCCCGTTGAGGTCACAGAATCACGGAATCACATAACGGTGGGGGTTGGAAGGGACCTCCGGAGCTCCCCCCGTCCAACCCCCCTGCGTGAGCAGCACCCCCAGAGCAGGGGCACAGGACCGCGTCCAGGCGGGGTGTGAATGGCTCCAGGGAAGGAGACTCCACAGCCTCTCTGGGCAGCCTGGGCCGCTGCTCTGGCACCCGCACAGCAAAGGGGTTTTGCCTCAGATTTCAGTGGAACTTCCCGTGTTCCAGCTTGTGCCCGTTGCCCCTTGTCCTGTCGTCGGGNAGGGCAGAGCAGAGGGGCAGGATGACCTCCCTCGCCCTGCTGCCCACACTCCTGTCCATGCAGCCCAGGACACCGCTGCCCTTCTTGGCCCCGAGGGCACAGCGCTGGCTCAGGGGCACTGGCTGCCCACCAGCACTGCCAGGGCCTTCTCAGCAGAGCCGCTTCCCAGCAGGGCAGCCCCAGCCTGTGCTGGTGCCTGGGGCTGTTCCTCCCCAGGGGCAGCACCTTGCCCTTGCTCCTGGTGAATCCCATGAGGTTCCCCTCGGCCCAGCTCTCCAGCCTGCCCAGGGCTCGCTGGATGGCAGCACAGCCTTCTGGCGTATCAGCCACTCCTCCCAGCTTGGGGTCATCAGTGAACTTGCTGAGGGTACACTCCATCCCTTCATCCAGGTCGTTGGTGAATATGTTGAACAGGACTGGACCCAGTACAGACCCCTGGGGGGAAGTCAATAGAAGCTAGAGAAGGAGATGCAACCCAGCTAAAGTAGCGACCTATTTTTGGCCACAGATCTAGAGACAGCAGGAATTATACTGCACAGGTGTCCTCTGACTGTGATGGTATCTTAGACATGCAACATACATTTAGACAGCTACATGAGGACACCTAAATGTTTTTTTTTAAACTTGATCAAACTCCTGCAGTTAAAAGTTCCATGAAATCACAACAAAAAAAGGAGTAGGAAAGGCTGTTACCTATGTATGTCAGCTTAGTGGAGACAATACGATTCCTTTTATTCTCGTACCTTCTAGCAGCAATATTGGCCAGGTTTTCTCCTTTCAAGTAATCCTTTTTTGTCACTTGGGGTCTCCCAGTATGCTTATAGAAATGTCTGATCTCATCTGTTGTACTTAGGATCTATTACAACTGTAAAATATCATGATTAATGCATTAGACACATACTAAATTAAAAAAATTAAAATTTAAATCACACTGAAGCAGAAATAACAGAGCAGTTGATCCATGCTGGTAACTATTTCAGAGCAAGCCTGTTCTGAAGTCATAAAATAAGGCAGCCTAATTCCAGAATAAGTGTCTTCACAAAAACATTTGTACTGCAATAAGTAAACCAACCTGAAAATATTTTTTTTTTATGTATTTTCAACCTCAGGAAAAAAAAATATTAAAAAATGTATTTTTATTAAAAAAAAAAAGTCATCTAGGAATGCTTTTGATGTCTTAGTTGCTCTCATTCTTTTATATGGTCCAGAAACAGATGTTTGATTATATCTTCTATGATGCACAATATTCTCCCTTTCTTTGCAAAGGGAAGTGATGTCTGTTAAGTAACTGGTATAGTGATGCATGATGCCAGAGCATGTACAAGAAAAGGAGAAGACAATACATCTGACAGCATCACACCATCTACATCCTCTGTGGTTCCTGAAAATATCTTCCTTCAAAATACTCCTCCTTTGTTGCAATTTTTTGCAATTCTTTGTGATTATAATGTTTTTGAAATTGGAACTACTGCTTAGCATGTTGAAACAAGCTGAAAACTTCATTTCTCTTCTGTTCATTTGGGAGACAGCATAGCTTCTACTGTAACTAGGCAAATTAATAGAGAAGAGTTCTATTAAACAAAAATATCAACAGGTAAAACTCCAGGGTCGGGAACTCCCTGCAGAGAAGATTTCTGAAGGGATACACAGGTTGCCTCATTCTTATCTTCTTTTCCTAAATGTCTGTTCATGGCTACTGCCAAACACAGATTATAGGCTAGATTTTTAAGGTAGGCATTTTTGGTCTGATTCAAAATGCCCATTACAAGGTGATAATGAGCTGAACAAAATTTCACAGTGAATCAGTCATCCTCTTTTCCTAGATGAATTTTGAGCTTTCCTTGAAAGTGTCTTAGACAAATACTGAGCAACACTGGCCAAATGATGTTTTGTCATAGGAAAAATTCCTAAGTGACAACAGTACATAAACCTGTCTTCAGAAAAGTCATTTGGTTCTAGGCATTCCCATGCATTTAGCTACCTTGTGTTGGTCTCAAAACAAATCATTCACATTATTAACCCTAAGGATATAGGCACTGTAAGCCTCAAAATCAAGTCATAGTGAATTACAGTAACTTTTAACACCTTTTGTCAAGCTGCAGCTGATGAAAAATCAGATCAATAGTGTTCTCAATACCGTGAAATTCCTGAAATCAAATGCTGACTGAAATATCTCAGCTTCAGGTTGAATTTTTTCAACCTTGTACAGAGAAGAGGATGGACCTGTGCCAGACCACCACCAAAATAATGCAAGGAAAAACACCTTTTAAGTTAAAAAGTAATGTTGTAAGTCAAAATCACAACTACTGAGTGCTTGGTTCATAATTTTTTGATGGTAATAGGTGGTAATAGTCTCCCTAGAAAATTAGATAACTGCAGATCTGGGCCATAGATCAGGATATTCTGTCTTCCTCTTTGTGCAGGTACATGTCAGAGTGTCCTAAGTACTTTTGCAAGTGTTGACAGAGTGAAACAGACAATATTTAATTGGAAGATCAAAAATTGAAGTAACATGCCAAATTGCTGACTGTCCATTGGGTCTTCACTAAATAATTTGCTCATTTATGACCTGGCTGACAGTAAAAGTTCCTCTCTGTGGCACGAGGGCACCAGTGTTTCTCAATGAGTTTTACAAAGAACATCATGTTCAAAATGTTACGTAAGGGAGAATAAAACTATTCTACCGATTGGTGCTTTAAATTTATCTTCACAGGTCCTCACCTACTTGTGCATTGTGCGGAATTTGGGCAGACATCAATGCAGAGAGAGGAGGATGGCATAAGTGCTCAGGGTTTGTATCTCATCTTGTAATCATTCTCTCCTCTCAATATGTTCAATATGTTTAATCTCTTTTCCTGCTGTCAGGTTATCTATAAATAGATAGTGTAACATCTTACATGTATTAATGACATATATGATTTCATTTACATTCAGTACATCTAATAGACATTTACAGGTATATTAATAGGTATTATATTATTGATTATACCTAACATGCTATTCAGCACAAAGTACCGACACGTAACATCCAATATCTCCAATGAGAACCAGAGTCCTTGGCTAACCATGGATTCAGAGGTTCATTTTTATTTTCTATTTGCATCTTTTACAAGTAATTGACACAGCACTTTGAAGCTGTGCTTTGACTATCAGTGGTTATTTCCATAATGTACAATGTCTAAACTATGAGAGATTATGTACATTAGTTATGTGATGTAGCGGGTAGGGTTTATTTGTTAGGGAAAATGTTTGATGACTTTTATGTGGATTCACGTACTTAAATTCAAATACCTATATAGTAAACTTTCAGCATCCTTATATAGTAAAATAAATATTTTCATCACCTTTCAGGGATATTTAGCCTGATTAAGACCTTAATCTGCCTCCAGATTTACGTTCTTTTTCCAGTACATTAAATGTGGGATGAACAGGGACTCAGTTTATAATATTCTGGTATGCATAGTTTAAGTGGGATGAATATGTGTCTTTCAATAAAAATATTTAAAATTTGATGATGCTGAAAACGTTTTTCAGGAACATTTCTAAACAAATACAAGTGGAGAGCATTCATACTTAAGGAAAATTCGTACTGAAGGAGACAGATATAGCCAAATTAATTGATTAGGAATTAGAACAAGTATTTGCATAAATTTCCTGTATAGTTTCCTAAGTTTGGGCTCTAATAGTAGGAAGTAAAAAATTATTTTCTTAAGCTCCTTTTTCTCCACAGTCTTTGCCATGTGATGATATTCTTCACATATTTCTTTCCACATCAGCTTGCTCATCTATTTTTAAACCTCATTTCAGTATGCCTTTTCATCATTACTTAAACCTATTAATTTCTCTTTTCCTGTGGGATATAGATATATATTAACTCTGTAAACTATTTTGGGAGAGACTTTGTATGAAATAATGCCATAGAGAAGAATTAACATTGTTACCATTAGGCAGCCACTTCCTAAGCTGAACTTCTAATTAAGTTACTCTTCATTCCTGCAGGGGAATACTAACCATATGTTTCTGCGGATACTAGGGTTAATTGTCTGCCTAGACTATAGGGACTGCATTTCTTTAACTAGTACAGATTGTTAACAGAGAACAAGTGAAGCTGTCTGGAACAGAAGTATAATTTTACAAATAAGAGCTATATTCAAAGTATCTTCTTGGAGGTTCACAAGTAGGTGGAGAAAGGTTTAGGTGGCAGAAGGAACGAAGTCCACAGCAGGACAGTTAACATGAGGTCAATGTTGAAGGAAAAAGGACAGATGGAGCAAAGAATAGTTTGCCTTGATGGAGGGATGAAGTCACTGCATTTTGTTTGGTTGTTTGAGTCTCATTGTAGCTGTTCATACACAAGCTAGCATAATATAGCAGTTACTAAATGAAATTAGGGATCGAGGAGAGAATGTCAGGTTTGGGCATTGGTTTACAATCATCCAAATAGGAATTAGCATCCCTGTGCAATATTTTCATGATGCAGAATTGTCCAAAGTGTGCTTAATTTCTAAGTCCAGCCTGGCCTTGAGTGTTTTCAGGGGTGGGGCATCTACCACCTCGCTGGGCAACCTGGGCCAGTGTCTCACCACCCTCAGTGTAAAAAATTTCTTCCTTATATCCAGTCTAAACCTACCCTCCTTTAGTTTAATATGGTTATCCCTTGTCCTGTCACAACAGGCCTTGCTGAAGAGATCGTCCCCATCTCTCCTATAGTCCCCCTTTAAGCACTGGAAGGCCGCAATAAGGTCTCCCCACAGCCTTCTCTTCTCCAGGCTGAACATATAGTGATGGCTCATTCATGTGCTGGAGTAATCACATCACATCACCATGATTGGTGGTGTAATCACAGGACCATGGACCCGTATGTAAGAAAGGAGAAGGCAGTGGGTTGAGGAGTCTCACCCGATCCAGTTGAAGATACTGTTGCAAGGACCCTTGCAATGAAAACTCACTTCACCAACCAGAGAGCAGCTAATCAACCTGTCTGAAGGATTTGATTCCCCATGTGAGCTTTACCCTGTGCAAAAATTCCAATAAATTATTACTTTTTTTTTCTTTTTCTTTTTTAACAGCTCCTCTGTCTGTGAATGCCTGTGCAACATGGACATCAAAGCAGACAAATGCTTACCTCAGCACTGCACCCTGCAGAAACACAGCCCAAGGAGCTAGATGGTAAGAAGTTGATCCAAATTTAAACCAAGGTTTCCTTCCTTCCTGTAACCCCTTAGCAAGCTGTCAGCACACATAGCTGGAGGTAGAGTACTACCAGTGCTACTATGACTACATTGTGCTAATTGGCTTCAAGCAGATTATATGAATCAGTTCAAATCACAGCTTAAAGTAAACTCCCAGCTCCTAGGGAGCTGGTGAGGTGTACAGTGAGAGCATTACTGAGCTGACCCTGGCTTTTCCCTAAATATTAGAGAGCAACCACGCAAAAGTTTAGCTTAGTCTCTATGCTCCCATCTTTCAGGCTTGCCCAGCATTGTCTTGCATGAGATCACATCCGACAGCAGTCACAGAACACACCTTGTTCTGTGAATGGCATAGTTGCTGTTACATCAGTCTGAGAATAACCCTCCCTTGCCTCTCCTGGACCAGCTGTGTTCCAGCTGTGAAGAGTGGGTGGCAAGCTGGGCTGGGTGTCAGACACTATTAAAACTGAAATGCTGCTGCTGTGTTTGTTTCACACTCTGCAGGACTTTACCTCTCTTACTTCAAAAATAAAACTGAGTATGTTAAATGAATTAGCAGCATGGTGGCCAGCTCAGTAACCCTACAGGAGCATTTTCCTCCACATGTTTCTGACCATTCAAAGCATAATGCAGAGAATAAGCCCTGTTATAATAAAATTCAATAACTGGTCAGTGTGACTTTTTCTATTAGTTACTGGATAAAGCCTTTGGCCCAGCCACTTGTTTGTGTGGCCCTTTTTTGTTTCTACACATCTACTGATAAGTCTAGTGCAGGCTTATACAATTGTCACCTGTTGCTCTGCTCATGGGATTCTGGCCTGAACTACATCTCAGTCACTGAACAATGCTACTGATTTTCAAGCAATGTACTTGTAGAGGAGGGAGAAGTCTACAAAAAAGTGATCTAAACATTTAGAATCTAGTCATTATATGCTAATTCTGGTTAGCCTATAGAGATATCCCTTTAAGTTTCTTTGGATGATTTGTTCATTGCATCAATGTCCCAAGTTGACAAGGCTGACTGTAGGTTATTTAATGTCTCGCTGCATTCAAAAACTTCTTGTTTAATGCAATAAAGTTTAAGGAACAGATTTTTAAGTTCTTTAAGATATGCTGTGACATACCCAGTAAAGTGCTTTAACAAACAAAAATTCAGAAGCAGATGATTCTGATAGCTTATATGTTCAGAAATCCCGGCACTAGGGCAAGCATTCTATTGATTTTCAAACCAATTTAGGTACCTAACTGGTAAAAATTCAGATCAGAGTATTACTGGAGATAGAGCCATGATAGCATATGATATTAGATTCTGTCTAGCTGTAACCTAGAGGTGTTGCTACATCTGAGGTCGAGGTTACTACTCACGCACCGCATTGGCAGGATTGGGGTGCAAACACTCCTCCTCTGTTCCAATACAAAGTCAGACAGCTCAGCCTTAGTATCAGTTTTAAAAAGCTTTTGGCACCTTACTTATTTCAGGCATGAGAAGACAAATCAGCATAAGTTTCATAGAGCAGAAACAAGGCTGTGATTTAATTAATGCACATTTCAGTCTATGAAGTACAGTTTTATTTAAAAGATGTTTTGAATATATCCTGAGATCTTAATGCTGCTGAGAAGATCTGAAACTGTTGTTATCCAGAAATGAATGGAATTTGTTGCATCTGCATCTTTAAGGTGGTTTTGAAATCCTTACATATAGTTTACAGCATCTTTCAAACTGAAAATTTCTCGATGACTCAAAATACTAGTTAACTTACAGTTCAAAGCTCATTATCTTGCAACCTACAGAAAGCAAACAGCATAGGAAACACTTATAACTGAAATACAGCTATCTATTCAGAATAAAGAAATACATAAAATAAACAGTATTCAGGCTAAATTTCAGTAATCCAAATTTGCTCAGTTCCAGTACAGGTGATACAGCATTTACTTATATAGTTCTATACACCAAGTGCTTGACTTTACTTCCTTTTAGCCATTATTACAGAAGAGATTAAAACTACACAACATCTTAGGAGAAGGAGTAAAAGAAATGTCATAACTGATTGATAAGTACATAACACTTTCACTAAGCAAAATATAACCATCTGAAATGGAAAGCTAACAGGTCACTCAGGTTAATAGCTCCTAGCATCTCACAAAAATAACTAATCTGTCTTCTAATTCACCAGATATGCTCTTTTCCTTACGGTCTTGATTCTCATCTGAATATATATTTCTTAATATTTATTTTAAACTGTCCCTGATACAGTATAATATAGCACTTTTTGATATTCTCTAACCAATTAAGCATAATAATTGAATCCCTCTGCTGCCCTCCTTATGTTTTTAATATAAATTCATAATTATCTGACTCCCACCCTATTTAGTGAGCTTTGGATCAGACCATATGTGGTCTTTTCTGTTTTGCAACAGATCATTATTTTTTAATAGTAGAATGGCTTATTCTGTTCCAAAGTTCTTCTCTGTATATGACCTTTAGGGATTTCACAGACTTTTGTAGCTGTTGTGTGAGGCTCCTTATCCTTTTAAAATCCATAATAAATGCCTGTTAGATGTTGCTGAAACAAGATAATATATTACCTCTCCATTGGGATCAATGAAATCCCAGGCCCTGAGACTCACAGAATCATAGAGACATTGAATAGTTTGGGTTGGAAGGGACCTTTAAAGGTCACCTAGTCCAACCCCCTGCAGTGAGCAGGGACATCTTCAACTAGGCCAGGTTGCTCAGAGCCCCGTCCAGCCTGACCTTGAGTGTTTCCAGGGATGGGGCATCGACCACCTCTCTGGGCAACCTGGGCCAGGGTCTCACCACACTCATTGGAAAAAATTTCTTCCCTTTATCCAGGCTAAATCTACTCTCCTTTAGTTTAAAACCATCACCCCTCGTCCTGTCACAACAGGCCTTGCTAAAGAGATCGTCCCCATCTTTCCTACAGTCCCCCTTTAAGCACTGGAAGGCCGCAATAAGGTCTCCCCGCAGCCTTCTCTTCTCCAGGCTGAACACCCCCAGCTCTCTCAGCCTGTCTCCATAGCAGAGGTGCTCCAGCCCCTGATCACCTCCGTGGCCTCCTCTGGCCCCGCTCCAGCAGGTCCATGTCCTGTCTGTGCTGGGGGCTCCAGAGCTGGACGCGGCGCTGCAGGGGGGTCTCACCCGAGCGGGGCAGAGGGGCAGAATCCCCTCCCTCGCCCTGCTGCCCACGCTGCTGGGGATGCAGCCCGGGGCACGGCTGGCTGTCTGGGCTGCCAGCGCACATGGCCGGCTCATGCCCAGCTCTTCGCTCACCAGTGCCCCCAAGTCTGTCTTGTCTATTTTTAAACAATATTTCTTGTCTAAAAGATGTGAAATTTGCTGAATGAATTAAGGGAGTAGTCTAAAGGCCTTGTATACATAAATTAGGAAATCTATTTGATGCATATCAAGGATGAAAATTCCTCATGCGTGTGTAGCTAACGAGCTATGTGGTTACTTAAAAAAAATGCATAGTTCCAGAAACAGAGGCAGAGCTGTGAAGGCCACACATAATTTTGCTAATTATAATGTATTCCTTTCCATAGCTGTAATTATGACTTCACTGGCATTTCCATCTATCAGTGTAGTAGTCTCATGTGAATTCATGCTGCTTTAAGGCACTATTACTTGGCGCTACTCAGTTATTTTATACCAGTGCATATTTTGTGCAAAATACAGCTAGATCAGATCTGGTTTGATTTTGTACTGGAATAAATGGCTTCTCCAGGTAAGAGAGAATTCCTCTTTGTCTCTTCCTGGCCTTACTATTGGATTATCATGACTTTTCTAAACACCTTTCCAGGTCACAGTGTCCTGGTTTCAGCTGGGTTAGAGTTAATTTTCTTCGCAGTAGCTAGTGTGGGGCTGTGGTTTGGATTTGTGCTGAAGCAGTGGTGATAATGCGGAGATGTTTTAGTTGTTGTCAGTAGCGCTTACACTGGTCAAGGACTTTTTCAGCTTCCCATGCTGTGCCGGGGGCACGGGAAGCTGGGAGGGGACACGGCCGGGACAGCTGACCCCAAATGACCAAAGGGATATTCCATACCATATGGTGTCATGCTCGGTATATAAAGCTGGGGGAAGAAGAAGGAAATGAGGGACATTGGGAGTGATGGCGTTTGTCTTCCCAAGGAACCGTTACGTGTGATGGAGCCCTGCTTTCCTGGAGATGGCTGAACTCCCGCCTGCCCATGGGAAGCAGTGAATTAATCCCTTGTTTTGCTTTGCTTGCGTGCGCGGCTTTTGTTTTCCCTATTAAACTGTCTTTGTCTCAACACATGAGTTTAGTCACTTTTACTCTTCCGATTCTCTCCCCCATCCCACTGGTGGGGGAGTGAGCGAGTGGCTGTGTGGTACTTAGTTGCTGACTGGGGCTAAACCACGACACGCAGTTTCTCCATTGTAAAAAGGAAATAGATGACATCGGAAGTGTGTGTACCTCGAGTGACTTACTTGCCATAGGACTGGATTTAGCCTTTTTCCCCTATATTGAATTTTCTTTCCTCTTTCTCTCTCTCTCTTCTGTATTTGATCTTCTTTTAAAGACAGGGAAAAAGACTTATCAGCAATTTATTGTGGAGAAAGGAATCAGAGAATAAGTGGAAGGTTAGCTAGAAAGAATCAGTTTGTTCTGCATAATGGTATGTATAGTTTGGATGCAAATTGTATGGCACTTGAAGTGAATCACTGAAATGTGTATCTAGGCAGATATAGCCCTGCTTTTAACCCCAACCCAACAGTGCTTTTTCATATCAACACTGACAGGATGATCATGGCTTGAATTACTCTGCCCAAAGTAAGGCAACATGATCTCTGAGAGTCTAAAATCCCAGTTGCCCTTTCAGTGGGCAAAGTCAAACTCTTCTCAGAAAAATCTCAGCTCAACTGTGACACATGATACTGCTGCAAGGACAGATGGACTACACTGTGATGACTGGACATAGCAAGGTTAAATGATCTGCACTGTACATAGGTGCATGAATCCATGTGAAAAGGTGATAGTGGTGTTTTCCCCATGCAGTGATCTGCACACACAATAAAGATGGTCTGTAAATTCAGGTTGAAGCATAGATATGCATTAGGAAGTATTAACAAACTAAACTACTCCTTAGTGTGACTAAGGGCAGCAGCATAGAGCCCCTTTCATTTTGCCTTTTGTAGGGGTCATTTTTGGGTTTTTTTTATATTTTTTTTTTTTTTTAATTTCTTAGAATGGAGATTTTGACTTTAAAAGGTGCCAGCAAAAATTCACTTCTGATATTCTTGGACAACTTTAGCTATAGAGGATAAAACTTGGGACAAATCTGCCACCCTGATTTGTAAGGCTGATGTTCTCTTTTTTAAAAGTCTGTGGAATAACTTCATTGTTCCGTGTCATGGGAGAAAACTTCATTACTGGATATGAATCTATTACATTAGATCACCAGAGCATGACATGGTGGGGGGAGGGGCCTTTATCTAACATTTGCAATTAAACTCTATATTCTGAGCAGCTGCTGACCTCCACTGTTGAAGAATATGCATAGATTAATACATTTCAAAGCCAGAAGGGTCTGTTTCAGTAATCTAGTTCAAATGGTTAGGTAATACGGGGCTCGGAGCATCACCTGGTAAAACTTGCATCATAACCACAGCTCTTGCAAGAATTAAAGAATCTCTTTCTGAAAATATTAGAAGTTCTTATATCAAGATTTAAAGTAGTAAATTCATGTTTTTCCAAATGAATTATTCTAGTACTTCATTACCAAATTTAAAATATATGCCTCTGCAGTTAATTGGTTGTTTTGAACTTCATTCACAAGGACTGTCAAAAATTTCCCACAAGAATAATTAACACATTTCTCTCTGTGAAACTTTTATATTAAACTATACATTCATTTAGAAGGATATAACAGAAAGATTTACTTAATGATGATCTCTGCAGAACATGTTATATTTCCTACTGTGCACACAGAACAACTACACCATCTAAACTGTCTAATCTGGATATTTAATCTTTAAAGGTAAGGGCCATGTTACTTCTGTTAATTTTCCATCGCCTTTTTTTTTTTTTAAGATGTTCAGTTGAGCCGGAACAGCATAGAGACGTGAGCTAAATATGGACACAGAGGAGAGCGAGGGGGGTTTAGATGTGGAATGGAAAAATGACTAGTTCCTTATGTGCATNAGGAATAAACAGAGAAGAGGAAGTTTTTATGTATGTGTGGATAGATAGATAGATAGATAAGTAGATACATTATGCATGACATGCATAATTGTTTTGAGCAGAGGGTAAGATCAGATGACACCCAGTGGTCCCTTCAACCTTAAATCATTCTGTTGTTCTGTGATTCAAACCATTGATCAATAACAGAATATTCTGAGTGCTTCACGTACAACCACTAATAGTCACTCACTACAGCTTTATCAGATATTTCAGTATTCCTTCCTTCCTCCATCTCTTCCTTCCTTCCTTCCTTCNGGCCATATATTTTAAGAAATCATTGGATGAATTATAATTTAAATAAAGACTGTGAGAATTGCCTTGGTATAAGAGCATGAAATTAAGACATAGTTTTACCTGTGTTGTTACTAATAGACAATATATTCAATTACACACCAAATCTGATTTACTTGTTGTCTATGCAATTAAAATGCAAATGTTCAGGTCATAATNTATAGATGATACATCATTCAACATGAAGACAGTGAAAGGTAAAAGTCAACTAAGTTCTGCAATGCATATTGACTCACTTTCTCAAAGCCTTCTTGAAAACAGTCACATCTATCCACTTCAGATACTTCTGTGGAGTTCACAACATAAAAATGAGATTGAGTTGTACTGTTTAGTGTCAGGGCATGATGATGCCAGTTGACTTAGACATAGAAACATAGCAAGTGGAGACGTTTCTTTAATTTATTTTTTTTTTTACTTTATCAGTGAACCTTTTTCTTTCACAGAAAAACTCCAAATTAATTTGCTACAGAGATACATGCTTTGCTTTCCAAATACTATTGCTGGAAGCAGAAGAAAATAAATATTTCATATGCATCAGTTGGTCCTAAACTAATTTAATAGGAATGGTTTGTTCAGGTTCTAAGTGTTTGAAGGGATCTGACATCATACATTACCAGTAGTATCACACCTACTGTCTGCTGCATGATTTTTTCCTCAGTACAGAAACTGATATCGATTGCCCTTGGCTCTGCAAAAAATCTGATCCTTAGGAGGCAAAGAAGCTGTTGCGTCCCACTTTTAAAAGATTGGGATGTTGACATGTCAGAAATTGCTTCATAAGAGTGTGTTCTTTCTAAGATTAATGACAAACCTTAAAAACATTACTTCACATAGGGAAAATGTGTCATTCTACTAAAAGTGAATATAGATATGTGACTGAAAAGATAAGGGAATTGCTAAGAAGATTCTGAGGGAAGAGGCTCACTAGAAAGATATTTTACATAGTGTGTATTTGTATGCATTTTTTCTTTTACTGCTTGTCCATAGTTTGTTCTAAGCCTGTATAGTTTGACACTATTGTTCTGGTTTAGATCAGCTGGAAGGCATGCAAAATACTATTAAAATATTAAAGTAAATAAGACTTCATATGCTTCATTTCAAACATTTTCTAAAATTAATATGAACAATTAAATAAAATTAACAGAAAAAATAAAATAAAAAGAAGCCTCCAGTTTTGGTTATAGCATTATATAATATTGTTGCTGCTGCGGTTAACAATAATTCACATGGAAAGGTATCATAGTTTTTAACTACGAACATGTGCCATCCTGAAACAGGGCTTTATGTGTCCTATATACAAGTGTAAACTGCTGTAATGAACACAATACATCTTGGTGACAGTCTTTGGTTGCTCCAAGGACCTCTATTTAAGCTATGCCAATACCCTCTTTAGCCAGCCTTGTGGAGAAATGATTCCAAGTGATGTGTTATCTTGGATCTCTTTTTAGCTTTATTCATCTTGGTGACTTGTGAATTTGATTTCCAAGATGTCCTTTGCTTAACAAAGTGTGAACATTAAACACTAAGTAGGATTGTATCAAATTGGGCACAAACCAAATATAAAATATTTTTTTTACAAATAAAAATAATCATGCATTTTAATTACTGAAGGCATTTAGGGTCTATAGTAGTCAAAGAACATTTGTTTACTGATTAAAACATACCACTATTTAGCATCATATGAGCAATGTCAGGAAACCCAGAGGTCTAGCCAGTGTTCATGACTACTGTCCACCTATGCTGGTACCATCCTCCAGGTCAGATGGCTTCTGTGCAGCAGACAGTGATCATCATCTGCCTAAAAGTCAGCCTGGGATATATGTCCTCTGTTGTCACACAGAGTGTTGATAAAGGTGTATTTTATTACTTCAAAGTTGTTACAGGAAGAAAAATCTCTTTTATGCTGGCCTGTCTAGAGAGCTTAGGAATTCCCAGTGTAAGCCTTATAGGAGGCTAGAGGAATGTTTTATTGTTGCTAGGGAACATACAGAAGACTCAAAACTGCCACTTTATTATGGCCCAAGAACTCTAAAATTGCTAAATAAAGAAAGCCTGGGTTTTTTTGTAGCTGCCATCTTTGAGTTTATTGCCCTCCAATAGTGCAGAATTAAGTGTATATCAGTTTGTCTCCTGCCCTTGAAGTAAAGGAATGACTCTGGTTTTGTGTTTTTTATCTAGACCTACTTATGGGCTATCAGGCCTGCTACCTACAACATCCTCTCGGGAGAGATAATAAAAGAATGCATTATGTTTTATTACTGATGTGTGATATAGGAGGCATCTTGGCTTCACCCAAGTACTTGAGGTTTTCAGATTTTAGAAATGAAGCTATCCTGTGTGACTCCACTGCTTTAGACAGAAGCAGCGTGATAAATACAAACAACCGAGTAGAAGACTGGATGATCACTACACTGCAGAAACTAAGTTGAAGAAATCTCATGTCTCTGCAGGTCAAGTTTAACAAATAAAAGAGGATGGGGCAGGTGGGCGTGGACAACAGGTTTGTTCTGACCATGTCTAAGTTCAAGCTATACACTACACGTTTGTTCAGCAGCAGGCAGTCTTGCTTAGGTTGAACTGATAGTGTTTCAGCAAACAGTGTCTCTCCAGAAACCTCACTATCTCTCTCAAGTCCAGTTTCTCTTACTGCTAGTCAAATGGACACTTCTTGATGTCAGCCACCCAACACACCGGCATGTGTTAACAAGCATTTAGAAGCAATGCTCCTATTTGGAGAAGCCTTCTCCTCCTTTTGGAGTCTGACCCATTTGCCACCCTGAATATTTAGAACCTCCTGAAATACTGACACTTCGTCTCATGCAACCTTCCTTAGCAACACTAGCACATCAACCTATACCGGTTATGAGTAGCATCCCATTTCTTTACAAAGGGAAGGCAGAAGTACATATTAATCCCCTTCTGCCTCACATATGCTCACTTGCATGAAAACGATTCCCAGGAGCATGGACTAGAAAAGAGCAAGTTCCAAACTGGACAGTGAAACTGTGTCTGTGTTAAAAATTGCATATATCCCCCACCACTCCATGGCTTTGAGGCCTATTGACATGGGAGAACCTGCTGACATGGGAGAACACTACTGACCTCTTCTAGCATCAGATGGGTGATGATATTCAGACTGCCTGCTGGATGTGACTCTGGTCTTCTGCATCAGAAGCTCAGAAATAGGTTGAGAGTGCCTGTTGGCACAGGTCAAAAATGTGTTAGGGACTGTCCTAAAAGTTTAGTGTACAGACAAATGAATTGCCTGGAAACATTCTTTGACATGTTCAATTTATTACTCTAGACAACAGTCAGGACAGCAAAAGTCCAGGACATGTCAAAACACACTCCCTCACATAACAAAGCTGCACT
Source organism: Anhinga rufa (assembly GCA_013400875.1). NCBI lineage: Eukaryota > Metazoa > Chordata > Aves > Suliformes > Anhingidae > Anhinga > Anhinga rufa. The sequence continues at coordinate 28,406 of VZTV01076719.1, forward strand.
CATGTTCATGAAGCTGCAGATCTCCTTGATGCCTCTGTTATGCCAAGGACTTGCCATGCTCCACACAAAAGACTGATTCAACAATGGAATTTTTTTTTTAATGCATCTAACTCTCACTCTTAAGAGATACCAACCTCTCTTCTGTAGATGTTCCAACACACCATACAGCCCAACAATTTTTTTCCTACTAGGGTAAGAGAAGTCAGCTCTATATTTGACTCAACAGGATTATTAATAAGGTAAGGTTCCTGGAGTCAACTAACCCTGGAATTACACTAAGCTGTGGGCTTTTCTGGGAGGAAACCCTGAAGTATTCTAATATGTTTGCCCTGTAGATAATCAAGTAGCCAAAAGAACAGAACCTATCCATTTTATAGGTTATCATTCTACCTGTTTGCCTTTGGTTGTCTCTGGTTCTATATCCCTGCTGACGATGAAAGGCAAAGCTTGCTTTTTCTACAACACACTAACAATTACAGTTAACTTAGTGCCAACCCCATCATTTACCAACTATGAGCTACCTGGTCTCTGACTCCTAAAGTAGAAACTCCATATATTCTGGCTACCCTGTAGGTCCCTCAGTGAGACAGACAGGAGGATCATGTGGTGGACTCAAAAGGGAACCTCTCTCCAAGTTTATTTTTAACTTGATAATGTGGATTTATTTCCTAAAACCATGCATGTGCATAACTATACGTGTATGTATGTATGTGGGAGATGAGGGGAGGGGAGTCAGGGAGAGGAAGAGAGGAGAAGAGAGTAGAAGAGAGGGGGAGAGAGAGAATGTAAGAAAAGCAAACCTTTTTTGGGGGGACAAAAGCAGATGTGAAATGTCTTGCTATCATAGGAAGACCAGGCCTTGAGGGAGAATGTAACTTTTTCTTTAATGAAGAAAGACAAGATTTTTTTTTCTCAAACAGCATGAGTTACAGTTTCTTTGTAAATGTCACCAAGGAAGAATGTCTCTAGTCTGTCTTTCATTTATAATGCCATTATTAGGAGATTATTCAACATTCTGAAAACCAAACAAGCTAAACAGCCATGAGAAAATAATAACCCTTAATAAGCATCAGGATAAGCAGCATTTTCAGGTTATGTTCATAAATGCCTCAAAGCTCTTAACAAATATCTAATAATTAAGCCTCAAAACAGACCTGGAAAATAGTTAAGTATTTTAATCTACATGCACATCACAGGCAATTGCAAGAACACAGAAGCTAAATCAGACACTGAATCTGTAACTGAGCCAGGAACATAACCTATGACGTCATCTCTATTCTTCTTTAAGAGGTTATTACTGGAATTGGTTACTGGTTACTAAACTGAGTATCTTTTGCCCCTGAAAACTGAAAAAGGAAACCCTGCCTGCTTAATTTAAATGCCACATCACCAGCTTTATGAGTTTCTGGCCTTAAAAGGACTATCCAGTCCACCTAACACAACTACCAAAGCTCCATACGTAAGTTCAACTGAGCAAAGCATTAACCTCTGAAGACTTGTCCAGCCTATCTGCCTCCCTCATTCTATCAAATTGCTCAGGGCATGGACTTTTCATCTGACTATAAAAATAATGCTTCAAAGTCTAGCCTTAACTTCCAGCCATCTTGCAAGTCTGGCAATTCACATGTGCTAAAAACACATGCAAAAACTTGCCATTTTGTCTGGCAGCAAACAACATTTCTTGGTGTCGGAAAACACGATGACCACAGTGCAAAAACTGTCAAACAGTGAAACTTGAAGCTCAGTTCAGTTACCACAAAAGGATGTTAAGTGCCATTTAGGATGATGATTGTCTTCCTGCCTGGTCTCTAGCTGACGCTCCAGGAGACAGCAGATTTTCTGCAGAACCTGTGTCATGTTTGCTAGCTCTCTGCAGCAGATACTCACATGTGAAAATAAAAATAAAAATAAAA